>VZRR01005017.1:350225-375129 GCA_013398015.1 Oreocharis arfaki | reverse complement strand
CCGGGCGGCGGGCACGGCGCTGAAGGGAGGCCCGGGGCGGCCGGGGGAGCGCCGGGCGGGCGGCGGGGCCTGCTCGTCGCGGGACCCTGGCGGGAGCCGGGCTGGGGGGCGGGAGCAGCCCGAGCCGGCCCCGCTCAGCAGCCGCTTGGGAAGCGTCTGGGCGCTCCGGGAGAGGGGTCGCGTCCCGGTGTCGGTGCCCGCGCTGCCCCGGGCTCCAGCGGCGGAGTGCGGGCGCTTAGGTCCCTGACACGCTTGTCCTAGCAGTGAGGCAGCCGGGGCTCAGCTCGGGTTGGACATTAGGAAGTGTGATTGATACTGGAACGGACTGCCCAGAGAGGTGGTGGAGTCACCGTCCCTGGAGGTGTTTGAGGAAAGACTGGACGTGGCACTCAGTGCTACTGTGTAGTTGACAGGGTGGTGTTCGGTCATGGGTTGGACTCGATGGTCTCAGAGGTCTTTTTCAACCTAATTGATTCTGTGATTCTGCCCTAAAACACTTCATGCTGAGCGCGTCAAGGTTTGAATGGTGCCGGTAATGTAATGGCTGCGACACAAACCTTGTTAGTGACTGTCGGGGTCTGAGATCTGTACAGCCAGCTCAGTTTGCTGCTGGTAGAGGCTAATCTCACCCCCTGGTAGTTCGTGTTTTGTTGTTTGGTTTTTGGGTTTGTTTGTTTGTTTGTGTGTTTTTCAGTTGTCTAACTTTTGAAAACCCTTAGGAACAGTTGCTTGGGAAGATTGTGGCTTTGTTAAAGGCCACAAGCCCTTTAGCCTCAAGACTTAATCCATAGTCTGTTTGTACAGGAGGCACTCAGTATAATGTTGATAAAGCGTTGCTGAAATTATTTTCCATTCCTTCAGCTTACAATGGATTTTGGATAAACAAGATCTATTGAAAGAACGCCAGAAAGACTTGAAATTTCTGACTGAAGAAGAATATTGGAAGCTACAGATATTTTTTACTAATGGTAAAACTTTTTTTAATTTCTGCCATAAAATCTGTGCAATGTCTGCCATGTCTAAATGGAGGTTTTAATTGCTTAGAGGATGTAATGTTTTCATTTTGGTATTACATATACTTTCATGGCCTATTTTAACAAAGATTTGGAATATAAATGACATTGTGTTAGTTATATTAACACAATTCTAGGAAAACTTGCAGGCTAATTAGCTGCATATATGACATTTTAACCTGTGATAGGATGAAACAGTAAATTTTCTTATTTTCAAGAGGTTCTAACCAAAAACAAAAGGAGGAGAAGCAAGCAGAAACTGCTAAGCTAGTGTGTTAAAGGCTCAATGTCAAGCATTAGCACTCAGCCTGAGCTTTTGGTGGGTTCTTAGGCTGGGATAAGTATTTTAGGTGATCTGTGCTGTCCTGTTTAACAGCAGAGTTTGGAAACTTCTTATTTGTGTTCATTTAGATTATCCAAAACCTGCAACACAGCCCGTGTTTTGTCTTCTGTCTGATTTCCCAACACCAGGTGCCTCTCAAATTGTCCGCAGCTTTCTGAGAGCTTGGCAGGTAGCCTGTTCTCCCAAAGAATTTGAGACTTGTATGTGAAGTTGTCTAAGATTTACTTGATCCTGCAAAGCATGTAACTATCCATATGAATGGCCATACCTGGGTATATCAGATTACGAAGGCACTTAAAGTTTTCCGTGTGCAATTGACCAATATTTTTTAAAATCTCCTTTTGCAGTGGATATTACTAACTAGTAACTCGTTTCTAGCAGCTCTTTAAATTTTTTTCTGCAGCAGTCTTTTAAAGTACAGAATGTTTATTTTTTCAGCTATCTGGCCAGACCTGAGACAGAGAAGTGAAGTGACTTTCCCAGGGTCACTGGAAGATCTTATGTCAGTGTTGGAATGATATCTGTGAAAGATACTTACCCCAGCTTCTCTCTTAGCTTAGTTATTTTTGTAACAATTGCATATGCTCTAAACATGATCACTGTGGATACATTTGTGTTATTGCTTATAGGGCACCAGGAAATCAAGCTAGCAGTGATTTACCCATTTGATCTGTTTCTGAAACTTCTTGAGGTTAAAACCATGTCATAGCTTCATAACACAAAAAGAGACAACAGGAGGGTTATGGATATTTCTAAAACTGTATTTCTATGCTAATTTTCACAAATACTAATTTGAACTATGAAATACGCTTTTTAAATATTTCACCTCATTGTTTTTCGTGAGTAAACAAAGTTTTCTGAAGTAAACATGTTAGTTAGTTTTGGTTTGGGGTTCCCAGGGTCCTTTCCTTGGCACTCCATGCCTCCCCTGAAGGTATGGTGAGTGACTGGGGGCAGCTGGAGAACAGCTCTGCCAGCATCTCCCCTGTGCACGTATGAGCACAGCCTACCCTGGAGGAGAGAGTGGTGCTGGGCTTTCTCCCCTTCTCTAGCAGAGAGGCCTCTTCACAGGCAGGGCAATCAGGGGCTGCTCTGTGCTCGGGCGTTCGAACCCTGGATGTGTTGTATCATCGCCTGCCTCTGAATAGGGACCATGCTTTGGGTCTCCCCTTGTCTCCCATCTGCACTACCTGAGAGCAGATGAGGCTTGGCCACAGCATGTCACATTCAGTGTGTGCCAACCCAGGAGATGGTTGTTCCCTAAAGCAATTAAAATCTGCATGGAGAGGGGCAATTTCCTACTGCTTCTTCATTGGAAAACAAGTGGAGTAGATCACTAACTGATTGTATGGCTCCCTGCAGCTATGAAGAGAAGGAAAAATATCATCTTCTAACATAGTTTGAAAAAAGAAACTGGTGTTGATTTCTCTGGATCACCAAGTCTTAACTATTTTTGATTGAGAAGTTATTAGTTGTTTTCCCTTTTTTGTTTTGGGCAGAAGCTGTAATGTTTGTGTTTGGGGCTGCTCAAAATACTCAGATTTAAAATGATCTTTATTAAAAAACCCCCAGACACTGAAACCATTTACTTTGTAAACATACATTAATAAATGATCCTATAGTTTCTTTTCAAATATTATAAAAGTAATTATAAGTGTTGGACTTTTTCCTTGCACATACAAGCTTCCATTTCATTAAGTCTCTCTAGGCTCTTGTCCATTTTTTTTCCTAAACCACACTTGATTTTTCCCTGACAGCAGATGGCCTAACCATTCCTGAAAATCCCATGGGAGTATGAAACATATTTGGAGAATTCTGTTTAGCCTAATACTTGAATTTTTCTGATGCCCTAGTAGTACGACAGCTTTTTAGCCCCATGGTCAAATTAAAGGCAAAAGTTCTTTCAAACCTCCCAAGATGTGCTGATAAGATGTTTAATATTTGTACAGATATTGCATACTGGGTTTGACACCCTTTTTGAAAGTATTGCTTGTCCTACTGTCACTGGCAAACTAGTCCCAATTTGGCATTCTTCTGTAGAAAGAGAATGATATGACACAGGCAGGGATTTAATGTTCCTTTGGGCATTGCCAGTGGGTGACAAATGTGTACCCTGGCTATTTGCAGGGGATACGTGATAAGAGCATGGGTAGAAAACTCTCTACTTGAGTGTTTAAGTAGAGACTAAGAATTTAGTGATCACTGGCAACAGACTTGTTTGCTTTTCCTGCCAGTGGTCACTGTCTTGGTCTTGCTTTACATATTTTAAATATCTGCATAAGGGTATTTTAAAATACTGGTTTTGACATTTCTCATGAGGGAGGAAAAAAAGAAGAGGGAGTCTTCACACAGCCGAGCCGTGCTCAGAATCATGGCGGCAAAGAAGTATGAGAAAAATAACAAGTAACAACCTTACGTTTCACTGTGCCATTCTTTATATCCCGCCCCTGCTCTTAATCCCAGCTTGATGCATCTAATTTGCTTGGCACCTTTCCTTTGCCTGGGAGGCCAAACAAGAGCTACCTGCACAGATGACACCAGGGTTGTTTCTTGGCCAACTGGCAGAGGACCACCGTGATGGAGCAGCTGACTGCATCCTCTGGTCTCCCACCCCCTCTCCCTAGACTAAATATGTCATTTTTTTAACACCTGCTGCCTCTGCCAAATTTAATGACCGTGTTTGTGTTGGCAGCTTTACTTGTTTGAAAAAAACCCATCCATTTTGGGTGGCACTGAAGAGCTGTGGATGTATATTTCCTGTGTGTGAATTTGTGTTGCTCTAAAATGGAATACCTGAGCTTTACCCTTCTGAGATTTGTGTTGTCATCTTCTTAAAGGTCATACTCACTTTGTACACAATGAAGTCAAGGTACCTTTCCCTTTTTGAAGGTGTCCCCAAGCTTCAGGAGGCAGCGGTTCTTCACCTGCAGGTCTGTAGGTTTACAGCAGCGTGTTGTCTCACTAGAGCAGCTGAACTGTGGGAGAAGACTGTGGTGCTGCTCCTTAGAATCCCCAGCACTAGTCATGTTTTGAGGCCCTTTGCTATTTGGTGTCAAATTGTTTAAAAAAACTCAACTCAAGCTTTTGTTCATTTTTTTTTAAGTTATCCAGGCTTTAGGTGAACATCTTAAATTAAGACAACAAGTTATTGCCACTGCTACAGTCTACTTCAAGAGATTCTATGCCAGGTAGGACTGTTTACTATGATGGTACAAGAATAAAACATTTGCTAGGCACATTTTGGTAGCCCTTTAAAAATGCAGTTCTGTATTAAAAACAGTGCCACTTTTGTTTTCTGGATGGTGTAAAGCTTTTATGCCTTAATAAAGTTAACTTAAGCTTTGCTTTTTCAAAAGGAAGTGTGGTGCTCTTAATAGATTAATCGTTCTACATGTATGAAACAACATATTATAATTTTGTTGTAACATTTCAGATATTCCCTAAAAAGTATAGATCCAGTATTAATGGCTCCTACGTGTGTGTTTTTGGCATCCAAAGTAGAGGTATGAAGTATTACAATTTTTTAATGTAAAATTATGTGATGTATGAGAGAAAGAAAACGTTTAGGACTTCTAAATTTTTTGTCTTTCTTCATGCTTTGGGGGTTGAAACCTTCTCTTTTTTTGCATAGATTTCTATAGCATTTAAGAAAAGGAGACAGAGAAGGCCTTCAAAATGTCTGAATTACTAACCCTGAAGTGCCTCTGAAAATTGAAAAAAACATTTTAAATGGCTATTTCACTGTGACACAGTGTTTACATATTTACATACACTATATCTTTTGTACAGTGTCTCCTTTCTGGTGTGTTTTTCCTTATGTTTACTCAAACTTTAAAACATAATTGGAATTTTTTTCCTAATTATCTTGTTCTGTTTCATATAGCAAGGGATCCTCAGAGTTTACCACACTTTCATTACTTGAATTAAAAGTATATTGTAGCTTATGCGCTGTCCTTGAGAAATTATCATAAGGAAGTGACCCCTTAGGGATAGTGGTGAGAGGGCTCCATACCTCCACCATTGGAACTCCACCTCCAGTGTGGCCAAGAGTTAGCATCAGCTGGGTGCTGCTGTTAAGCAGCAAGTTTTACAGCTGTTTGAGAAGTGTCTGTGTAGTGGAAAATAGTCAAATCAGCCAACGTCAGCACTAGGGAATTTTACAGAAGGAACTCAAATACTTAATGGATGGTGGAAACAGTCCTGCTAAACCAGTGTTGACATGTGACACTGTTGTCTGTACAAGTACTGTGACACTTTTCAGTGTCTGGAAGACATGAAGGAAAGGAGAGAGAGTGCTAGAGAGAGTGCTTTTTTATCATCCTGTTAAATAAGCCGTTAAGAAGGCATAGACGTAGCGTGTAGAGACATAGAGTGTATATACATAGATGTACCTTAAATTAAAAGTCTCTGTAGCCTTCCTTATGCTAAAGCTTCTGCAGCTTTAGAGGGCAGCTGTAGCACTGTTGATTCAGCTATGGACTTCTCTGAAAGAACACTGTATGCAGAAAATTTTCAGATTGCTGACTGTCTCAGCACAGGAGCTAAGACTTCATGGAAACATAACTAAAAAAGGTAGTTAATGGCAGGTTTTTAAAGACAGTTTTCTCTCCAAATGGGATAAGGAAAAAAATATCTTCTTGAAGCCCTCTTGTCTGTTTTATATAAAGAATGTTAGCCAGCTGAGCTTTTGTGGCTTTAGTACCTTTCATAAATCTTTACTGTTCCTCACAAACAACCAAGAGACTAATCGATGAAATAACTCTTAGGTAAAGAGTTTAACCTTGTTCACCTTAAGGAAAAAAAAGGGGTGGGGGAAAAAAACCAAATGCTACAATACTGCAAAAAGAAGCCCAGTTTAGTAAGAAGCCATTATTTTAATTTGATAACAGTGTGAGTGTATGGTGTTTCAGGTGGTTCATCTCATTTACCATTCTTTTTCTTCAGGAATTTGGTGTTGTTTCAAATACAAGGTTGATTTCTGCTGCTACTTCTGTATGTAAGTATCAGTAATTTTCATTACACGTTAGTTAGGTGTTTCTGTAGGGAGATGAGTTGGTTTCTTTGTTTTTAAAAGGTAGCTCTTTATCAAATCATGGAGGACTATTAAGAGCCAGTTAAAACCATTTAGAATCAATAGCTTCTGTTTCCAAATAAAGAGATAGAAAGGTTCTTCCTGTATTAGTTTTGGTTGATTATGGTTGGAACTTACGCCAGGCATAAGTAAAAACAAAATAATAAAATAGAACTATTGAAATTTTTAAACACCCTCGAGTAGTAAATTGAATTCTGAACTACTCAAAGATAGAATTGGAAATTTATGGCTTTATTTAGTAAAAGGTATGGCTCTATGGAATTACTTGTTTTAAGAATTTTTGGTAGGCTGTATACCTTCAATTTTTTTAATCCTTTATCTCCCATCATAAGATTAGTCTTTGCACGTGATAATTATTTCTAAAAATGCATTTTATAACCTATTGTTCGCAATAAATTCAGTAAAATTACACTATGGTTGCTTAATTCTCTATCTTTCCCACTTGCCTTGTATTTCCCAGTTCATGTAACTTATATCTGATCCATCAAAGTCTTGAAGTCTTGTCTTCCTTAGCTGAATGCTATTATCTGACCCAGAAGGTCCAGCTGCTCTCAATGGGTGATTCCTGGCTATGCTTTTCCAAATGTAGGTCAGCGCTTTCAAAATCCCTTGTAGCCGGTGAGGGGACAGGTGACTGGCTGCATCTGTAGCCTCCACATGCAGAGAGTGTATCAGTCCATGGGGCTGGCCGTGTGACAGTTCTGCCACCAGGAACTGAAACACATCTTCAGTGCCAGCATGACCAAGACCAGTACTGGATTTAGCACTGAGAGTTGCTATTTTTACATCAGAAGCATCTTTGTGTGGAAGTTTTGATGCATCAGTGAGAAAGTTAGATGGATTTTGGTAAATATGCAGCGGCTGATTTTACTTTGACATCTAGTTCTTAGCTGTGCTGTTTCTCAAAATCCCAGTCTCGGGATCCTATAGAAGATTTTCCCCTCAGCTCTTTCTTCAGACCTAGAAGTCCTGTCAGCCCTGATAAGTACTGTGCATTTCAGGGAAGTGGGGGCAAAATGCAACAGGCTTTCTCCGAGCATTTATTTGTTTATTCTACCTGGTTTTGCTTTACCAGAGTTGTTTCAGTAGTACACAGCAGTTTTTGGGAGCTCTTAATACAAAAGGCAAGAAAAGATGAGGCAAGACAAGTAAAAGCAAAAGCAAGCTAACGAAAGGGGTGATGTAATAATGGCTGGTTTAAGAGGTTTGCTTACTTTTAGCTACGTAGAAACATGAAGGTAATAGAACTTACTTCCATTGTAAGGAAGGGAATCTCAGACTGGTTTTCAACAACCTCTTTGAAAGATTTCTGCTCTGTTTACACATCTTGCTGAAAGGACAACTCCATATAGTGGTTGTGCCTGCAGCTTGCTTTGTGGGACTTCTCTCAAAGTGGTATTTTTTTTTTACCGTGTACCTCTTCATACGTCTTGAGAAACCCTTTTTTAAATTCTTCTCTTTCTTGAAATAATTAAAATTTCCAACCAGTAGCCCAGTCTTGTCCTACAGCAAATTTCCTAGCAAAGTCCACCATAGGTCTAAATGGTGAATTCTTTGGTCCAGAGGACTGATGCTGTCTTTTCTTCGAAGTGAATGTCATACTGATTTTCTGGGAGTAGTATCGATACTATCATTTAATAATATACTGTCTGTCATTAATATAAGGAATATTGTCCACTTCCAGGATGTTAAATGTTACCTGTTTTCCTTGGAGGACAAGGACTTAAAATAGATTTTTAAAGTTTCACTTGTGCAGATCTCAAATCCACATCTTCAAGTGTTCTTGTTTTCCTTTGTTCAGTATTGTAACATGAAATCACTCCCGTTTTGCCTGTTAACAGGCTTCTTAACAGTGCGTGAACTGTACTTGTTTTCCTTGTAAAATACATGAAGATTAATTAGATATCTCAATTGGGGATCATTATTACATTGTGGACCTGCAAAAAGTCTGGCTGAGCTTCCTCACCCTGCCCTTGAGCTTGCTTTTTAAAGATTTCATTACTTCTTTTAAAATCTTGCATGTTGAAGGATCAAATCTATGTAAAGAATCCCATGTGAAAATTCCTTTTGGATTTAGTGTTGGAACTGGGATCATGAACATCAGTAGCTGGATAGCTCTGTGAATGATGACTTGGTGGTGGTTAACCAGAAGATTTAATAGTGTCCAGAGTGGCTGTCAAACATCTGGCTGAGTATCTGTGCAAATCTGTGTTTTAGGTGTATTTCTCTTTCCCTTTCAGGATCTTAAGTCTTGTGACTTATCTCTTCTCTTTGAAATATAAACCTTTTGTATTGAAAGCAGTTTTGCTGCCAAATAGATTTGAAGATCCATATACAGATGAATGAATAGAAAGGGAAAGAAGTAAAAGTATTAATTACATTCTTTTTAACATACTTTTTTCTGTTTACTGTAGTGAAAACTAGGTTTTCATATGCCTTTCCAAAGGAGTTTCCTTATAGGATGAACCATGTAAGTATGCTATTTGAAATACAACTTGATCAAATAAATTAATAATTGTTAGCAGGAAATTCTGTCTTTTAAATTCTAAGAAATATTTTCATACTCATGTGTCAGGGTTGTTCATGTTAGTTTTGTATATATTATGGCTTTATTTAGTAAAATATTGGGAAAGTTACTTTTAAAAATAATAAAAATCTTACATAACCTCCTTTCCTTAAATTGTTGACAGGAAAGACAAGTGATGTGATAGGGTGACTGAAATGGTAGTTCTTCTATAGCATGATGATAAAAGAGATTTAGGTTTTTTTGAATATTCTTGGTTACAAATACATTGCTCCAGGGAAGGTAAATGGCCTTTGCACCTGGAATGCTTCCAAGCTTGCACACATGAGCAGTTGGCTTACAGAAAGCAGTTTTATTTTTGCCTGTAAAATTTAATGGCTCTGGAAAAATAGTTTTTATTTATTACTTAAAATTTAAATTTACCAGTGGTTTTCAAGGTATTCTCAGTCACAATGCTGAGAAGTTTTGTAGTTTTTCTTAAAACCAATTTTGACCTGTGCTGTAGAATTTTGGAAGTTAAATATCTATTTAGTTTCAGATTGACTGTAACAAATACTAATTTTTTGTTGGTTTGCTTTTCACCCAATCTAGAAAGCCAAATGATATGCCAGAATATAAAATACCTAAGACCTTACAATAAAACTGCACTGCTGTTTTACAGATAAAGGCAAATGGAAATACGTTTTGGAGTACTGCTTGTGTATAGCCAAAGCAGTCCAGTCTTTTCCTTGATGTCACTAATACATCACCACCTCTGTTGAGAGTGAGGGCTGATTTAATTGCTGTAACTGGACAGAATATTTCATATGAAATTAAATCTGAAAATGCTTTGAAGGCTATTTGGCATGTTAGTGGCCTGATGAAGAAGCTCTCATTCTACAAAAGAACTTCTCTATTGCTGTGAAGTTTTTATGTACTGGGAACAATTTGCTGCTACCAGGTTTTGAAACAAATCAGACAAGTGCTGCTAGTGAAGCAGTCTTTCATAGCAAACTTTATGCAAAATATTTAAATTAATTGTTATTATGACTGGAGTTAAGTTATAATGGTGATAAGACAATAGCCAATAATAGAGGTTTTTTTGTTTGGTTTTGTAGTTTCAGATAAAATGCATTCAGTATTGCTGGAAATAGTTGTTGAGAATTCCTGTGCATTTGTGATGTTAAACTGTATGTCACTTAATTCTTTCTGCTGCCTTAAACATGCTGCTTATTAACTGTGATTTTGCTTCTTTACAGATACTAGAATGTGAATTCTATCTCTTAGAATTAATGGTAGGTTGGGTTTTTTGGTGGAACTGCTTCTATTTTTGGGAGAGAGGTAACTGTATCTAAGTCCTGATGCAGAGACTGGGATGTCAGTGTCCTTTTTTCCCTAGATGGAGTAGCCAGTCATGACCATAAAGACTTGTATTCTTTCTATGCCCTCTTCTTCTTGCCTGGAAGAATCTGGGGCTACACATATGTGTTCTAGCAGAAGGTGTGGGTACTATCCCATTCAGGCTAGTCTATAACAACCTAATAATTAGAGTAATCTAGGAAGTGAAATGTGGGTTTGAATCCTGTGAGGAAGAAACCGAATTTAGGCCTCCCATTTTCTGAGATGGTGCTGTAACTAATAGGCTGCTGGATGAAAAGAGTGGGACAGTGGGACATTTTCTTACGGGCCCTTTCAAAGAAAGGAGCCATACCTGCTTTTTGTAAGAGTAGCTATCCCTTTGCTCTGTTTGCTCAGGTAGCTGACAGGATGCAACCCAGGCTTCTTAAGGGGGCTTGGGTAAAGTGGTGCCTAATTTCTGCATATGGCTTGGACTTGGCTGGGTTAAGCAATGAGCTCTAGTACTGCTCTACTAGAGTCGTTCTGCTGAGGTGCAGAGAAAAGGAGAGAGAAACCAGGGAGCAGTTTAATGAGTTAGACAGCAGATGAGAAGAGTATATTTTGGGAACTGAACACAGAGGAGGTCAGATCAAAGTTTTTGTTTGTACCTACAAGTTGTTTCAATACAGTTTTTAGATTCCTGTTTAGAT
This sequence comes from Oreocharis arfaki, assembly GCA_013398015.1. Taxonomy (NCBI): domain Eukaryota; kingdom Metazoa; phylum Chordata; class Aves; order Passeriformes; family Paramythiidae; genus Oreocharis; species Oreocharis arfaki. The sequence continues at coordinate 364,130 of VZRR01005017.1, read as the reverse complement.
ATCAAATATCCTTGATAACTCTGCTATACATGGCAGTAACTCCCGAGTTTTGTATACAGGAGTTTTAGCACAAGCAACTGCATTTACAAGAAGTTATGTTTTAGGGATTCACTTATTTTTCCAGTATGCTACGCAATATATTGTGTGTACAGTAACAGTGTTTCACCTAAGTGTTCAGCACATGTAAATTAATGTGGATTTTCCCTGTAGTATCCGTACAGTTGGGTGCCTTCAGCAAGAGGATTACTCCTTCTTGTTTACCTGGACCTGAAATGAGAGGATTTGAGAGCAGTGGAATTTTTCTTTTCTTTCTTTCCAAACCAGCGTCAATGATTTTGGCATGCTTTCCATGTATGGTATTTAGTAACAGATTGTTTTCTGGCAGCGTTTTGTGTTTCCAAGTGGGAATTACGGGTTTGTAAGCAAATGAGGTTTCAGTGTGCTGCAGATGTGGCTTTCTGTGTCTCTTAGGGGAAGGACATTGACAGACTGGCAACTGTGCTGTGTAATGGTATTCTGGAGAGAGCACTGCCCTCATTAGAGCAGGACTAGGTGTCAGAATGCTACTTAAAAAAATAATCAGTAATTGACTTGTAAACCAAATGTTTTAATATGAACTGACAACATGCTCTGCATTGTAATCTAACTTCTATCCCACTGACATTTTTCCTAGGACTGCTGTTTGATAGTATATCATCCTTATAGACCTTTGCTCCAATATGTGCAAGATATGGGCCAAGAAGACATGCTGCTACCTCTCGCATGGTAATGAAGACAATGGAAATAGTTCCTCCTTTCATCAAGAAAGCAAGTGTTTAACAGTTATGCTTCAAAGGTGGTTAAGCTTTTGCTGAACCAAGCAGGCTTAGTCATATTTGAGTACAAAGGGTGCCCTAGTTAACCTGTGCAGGTATATGTCCCTGACTTAGCTTATTCTGCCTTTAACCCTGTAACGATTTTACTTTGCAGTGGTCTAATTTTTATTTTTTAGACTAGCTCCAATAGCACAGTTTTAACATTACTGAATGGGGACTATGAGTAGAGGAAATTTCTTTCTGTCAACATTGTCTTTCAGTTGTAGCTTGTCATAGGAGGTAGAAACAATATGTAGAGTTTTCTAGCTGCGTTAGCAGAACTCATATTCTTGAACTGCTTCAAATGCAGAAAGATAGTAGAAGTACTACTTTTATGCTTGCCCTTACTTATTTGTGAAACAGATATTATTTTATGGTGTACATCAACATCTGCTGCAGAAAGACATTTATGGTGCTAAAATAGTGTTTCCAAATAAACTTCTGCTGTGACTACAAGGAAAAAACCCCAAAGGCGTTAAGAGATTTTTACAAGAAAAATATCTCTTTCCTTGATGTTTTGCCCTGCAGCCTCATTGCTTTGACCATCTGGAAAACTGACAAAATATTTGCAAACTGACAGCAGTTTTTGAAGTAATATAGTCTAAAGTGAATAGGAAGATACTTACAAGTTCTTTTTTGCACAGGAGGATAGTGAATGACACATATAGAACTGATCTTTGTCTGCTGTACCCTCCTTTCATGATAGCTCTAGGTAAGTAACAAGTGATGTCTCCTGTCATGTTTAACTGGATGTATTCTGTGTGCTGTCCCATCACAAGTATTCCTCAGAATGCCCTCATAAGGTGCTTCAGGTTGTTTCGTACAGCACTGACACTGTAGCCTTGCAACTTAAAAAGTCTTAAAGAAAAGTCAGATGATTAATCCCAAGTTTTCTCTGTTGAACTGTATAGGATTTATAAAAAATTGAATGTTTCTAACTGTATCAAGAGTGTATCTATGTTCAAAATCCATGTCACCTGATCTTTGCAGCTTGCCTACATGTGGCCTGTGTTGTCCAGCAGAAGGATGCAAGGCAATGGTTTGCTGAGCTGTCTGTTGATATGGAAAAGGTACTCTGTTTTTATTCCCACCATTTGTTATGGACTGACCAGAAATGGTACTTGTGGTTGTCTTACACATCTGCAATACTGACTTGAGCTTAATTCAGTGATCTTGTTAGACGCTGTTGCAGTTAGGCAGATCTCTTTGGAAGGCAGACAGTGTCAGGTTATTTGGTTATCACCCTGCTCTGAAAGTCAAGACAAAACCATTGCATAACAGAAGAGCATTTCTGATGTTGCCATTTTCCAGACAGAAATATAAACCCAATATATTTTACATTGTCTGCCTGAAAAAGAATTCCCAGCGTCTTTCCATCGTACAAGATTGCAGCACGAGTTTGACTTTTAAGTTCAAGTGCATCTGATTTTCTGATTCACCTTTCGGCGTCGTGCCAGCATACCATACTCATTTTCTCCCTGTACATGTGCAGAGTATAGCATAGTGTAGAATATTTTTGACACTTTCAGGATGTCCAGCACCATGACTTCAATCAGTGCTAAACAGGGAGACACCAAGATCATTCAGTTGAGTTCCCTGCTAATGCAAATTCCATGTCAAATAATCCCCATCATTAATTTACTAGGTTTCAGGGTGCAGTTGTCCTTATACTAACAGTGTTCTTCATCTTCACTAGTTTCTTTTACTTTTTAGGTTGGCTTCTTTAACCTTTGTTTAGCTCCAGCAAGCAAATCAAAGTAGTACTCGTATTCCTTATCACACTGTTTCCTTAGCACAGTTCTTTTTCAGTCTTTTTTTAAACTGAATGTGTGGAATTAAATAGGATGAAATGTACCATTTCCCTTTGTGCCCTTGGTATTGCCCTTTATCCCACCGATGTTACGGCATTGTGTTTGTATTCCAGGACTTGCCTTGAAATTTAAACACGATGTGGATGCTATGCTGCATCGAGAGCTCTGTGAATTATGCTGTCATTCATTTAAAGGCAGGGTGATAATAAACTGGCAGCAAAGGAGAACCAACCTATATTTAATAGATAAAAGTACCATAAGCTTGATACTGAACATATTTGAATGTTTACATGTATTGGTTCTCATGTCAGTGATAAAGTCTAAGCTTGATTTTTTTCACATGAACACCATGGACGAATTCACCAACTATGAGTTTTGTTTCAAGGATATATATTGTTCTAGCTCAAAGTTCATGTATTAAAAAGAAGAAAGAAGTCTACTTAATTAATTTAGAGAATGATGAAACATATTATGAATGAAACATTCTCCAGCTTTTATATAGAATACTGCACTAGAAATTTAATAGGAAATTAAGGTAGATAGAAGGCATTCCAAACTGGAATGCTTATGCTTCCAGAAGCAGAATATGAAGTGTCAACAATTCTTATTAAGCCTATAAGAAGTATTTAAAAACTCTTTGGCTCTGTTTCTTGGAAGGAAAGATCTCAGATTAATGTTTTGTGGTTTTGGGCTTTTGTTTTCCCACATTGTGCCCCTAATATGTATAGAACATTGATAATAATCAATTACTGTATTGATAATCCATGGTCATATAGCTGTAGTCATGCTGCCCGCAGCTTTCCCAGGAGCTTAGTTATAAGCTGTGACAGTAGTTGCAAATAAATAAATAGGTGTTTAGTTTGCAGGGGAAGAGAAGCAGTAAATACAGTTGAAAGGGAAAGTATTCTGTTCAGGCTTCGATTCACAATTAAATCAAAAAACTAATTAAATGCTTTATTGCGACCAGATTAAGTGTGAGACAGCTCTGTTTATAATATGAAAATTGTGTTGTTTAGTTTCAGTTTGGGGCCTGTTTAGTTAATTGCACACTTAAATTGGCTATGACAAGGGTAAAATCACTATTGTGCCTGACCTTAGGATCTCTTTTTTTTCTAATACAGATTTTAGAAATAATCAGGGTTATTCTGAAGCTGTATGAGCAGTGGAAGAACTTTGATGAGAGGAAAGAGATGGCTACTATTCTTAGTAAAATGCCTAAACCAAAACCACCTCCAAACAGGTATGGTACTTCCTTATTACATCTTTTATATGGAAAAACTAGACTACTATCTTAAGAATAGTAAGGTTTAAATGTTTAATTCAAGGTATAGCATGTATTTTTACAGTGCAGATGTTTCTGATATCAAACCAGCCCGACTGTTCAGGAGCCAGGCGGGAGCATAACATTAATTGTCTTATGGAGAGTGTTAATGTGATTAGAGTGTGATCAATACAGCTCAGCAAATGTAAGGAACCCCAGTGTGAGGCTCTGTGGCTGGGCCAGATTCGATGGAACTGGGCCTGCTTGATGTCGTACTTAATTACTGTGATTAAATATCACTGTTGGGAATCTGCACATGCAAATTCCTGTGCACATGCTTATGTAATGTGAAATTTGCAATGTTGACTTCAGAAGTAGATTCAGCAGGCAGCTTCATGGGCATATATTGAAATTATTATTCACATAAATATGGTGAAGTTATTTATGCATGCTGAGAATAACTGTAGCATTTTTTAATGAAACTGAGCAGAATATTTTGACCAATTTGTGTATAGGTTGATGTATTTTCTTTCAAAAGGTATTTATTACTTTCAGAATACTGTATTTTTTAATTTAAGGAAAAGTGTAAAAATGTAATATGATGCTTCTTATTGAAGATGTTTTTGTTTTCTTCAACAGTGAAGGAGAACAGGGTCCAAATGGTAGCCAGAACTCTAGTTATAGCCAATCTTAAGGCATTCCAAAGAATTTCTTCATGGACCACTTTGACTCAAGACATCCTGAGATACTTCCTGTGTTCATGAAATGGACAGAAGGTTTTAGTAACATCTTTGACAAAGAACTCGAAGAATAAATAGCTTGTTTGTGTCAAGCATTTTGAAAGCTTTTTCTCTAAAACTACATCATTTTCTCTGACGCTGGAGCAAATGTGCTAAGATTTTTCAGTGTAAGGAATCAAACTTTAAACCAAGCTGCAAAAGATTAACATTTTTCACTCAAAACAAATAGTTTGTTATTGGTTTTATTTGCATTGAAGTGAATTATTTTTAGAGCGACAGTAACCTGAGGCCTAAGCGTAACTGTATTAATGACTTGTGTTGTCTTCATTTTGTTTGTGACTGAAGGAAGATAGTGCACTGTATGTTGGATCTATCCATTACCTTCAGTTTTGCTGATTTAAAAAAAATAAATACAGGTTCTGCAACAAGTAACACAGTCCTTCAGAAACAAATACCTAGAAGAGCCTGTAAAGAATGTTGTTACAGTTTTAATGAAAGCTGCAGGAAAGAAAGTCAGTTTCTGGTTTTGGATTTTAAAAAGCTGTATTCCTCAGTAGATCTACTTGGTTGTTTCTGCCATGATACATAGTAGCCCAGCTTATCAGAGAGGTGCAATATGTATAGTGATTCTGCAGTTTTCTGAAACATTTCAAGTGTTAGGAACTAAGAAAACCCAACATACTAGGATTTTTTCTTTTTCAAATAAATGTACTGTATGGTACAATCGGAATATTTCACAATCAAGTACAAATCTGGATATTATTGCTATTTTTTATGGTGGATTTTTTTGTAGAAAAGATATACACTGTTAGTCTGCCTTCACTGTTAGTGTGAATTTGTGTGGTTCATTAGAGAGTTTATTTAAGAGGATCAAGTGTTCGGTGAGCTTCAACTGGCTAATTTTAATTGGGATATTAGGAGCAACTCTAGAATAACTAAAATGGGATTCCTTGGTTAACTTTGTGCTGGAGAAAATGAGGTTCCTTAAAACAGAAGGCCATATCCTGCGTTCCTTACTCAGGCAGATATCCCACTGAAGACAGGAATTGGCCTAAATTGATTTCTTGATTTTTTAGATAACTTTGTTTCCAAATAAGTTCTGTACCACTTTATTTTTAATGATAATGCAAACTTGCCCAAGTATAAAAGTTGAATGATAAAGTTCAGTAACACTGTTTTCTTTTGTTTTTGTTTTGTTTTGTTTTCCTGAAACAACACATTTCACTGCTCTGAAATACTGGAGGGAGATTCTTGAAAACATGTGCTCTGTGATGTGTCTTGCTTGAAAAAACTGGCCCCTTAAAAAAATCCCACCTGTTTTTGCAACTACCTGTCTTTGTAATTGGCTGGTCACTCAGTGAAAAACAACTGAAGTGTTTTTGTATGTAGCCCGTTAGGCTACTAGCATTTATTTCTGTTCAGGTTGTTTCCATAAACCATTAGGTGAACCAGCCCCAAACACTTTGGTGAGGTGGGAAATATATACGTTTTGGTCTTTGCTACTTGGTTGCCATTTGATCCATACCTTTTATAGACAGTCAATTGATGAAGTGGAATTTGGCTATTTTGCTTTCATTTCTTGAAGTCTGAAATGTGCTATTTGTAATGTGGACTTGGGGAACAGAAATAAATCAAAGCGACTTGACTTCTGTTGTGTGGCGTTCTTAAACAGGAACTGTTCTTTAGGTAAGCATCAGTCTTCTCACGTATACCACATTATCTGCCAAGAAAGTTCATGTTTTGGAGTTGGGGAATTAATGAAGTATTCTGGCTAGAGTGATTAAATTTTTTCTTGCTGCCCAGGAGCCTTTGCAGGCTTTACTTCACCCCTAAATCACAATGGGACCTAAACCTCAGAGCTAAAATATCGGGCACTTCTTGATGGTACCTGGAAGTTTCTTAAGGCATTTCTCTACTGGAAAGATGAGGCTAATTTTATCAGCTCTGATTCCAGTAAAAAGAGTGAAAGGCAATAAAGTGCAGTCAAAAGAGCTGGATCCAGTGAAGACAGTTTTAAAAATATGTAATTTTGAACAACAGGAAATGGAACATAATGTGAATTCAACAGGCTTGCTACTAAGCAGCCAGAAAAAAAATCACCTTTCTTGTGCTTCATTTCAAAGGTGAGGTGTGTAAAAATGTGGTATCTCATTGAAAGAGAAGTAGCTGAAAGTCTTCACAGATTGTATGGCAACAGGTGATTCTGAAGTGTCAAAGCAAACACAAGCCATCTATGCCAAAAAGACTTAAGGAAAAATCCCAAAGGAAACAAACTGGATCAGACAAGTTACTTAACTCAAACCGCGCAATTTTAAATTAGAAACAATCACCTAATTGGAAAACCTACAAAGAGTTTGAGAAACATCTTGCAAAAAACTACCATGATTAATAAAAAAGGAATATAAAAAGGAGGTATACAGTAGTTTTCCAATTACGAAAAAAACAACCCACAACTCCTCAGAAAAGACAGCAGGGGTCTAGAAGAATCATGGGTGGTGTGAAGACTTTACCAGGTGACAACTGCTCCCTTCTGACAGAAGAAGCTGCAGCAGCTGATGAAAAGAATACATGGCAAGTTGGGAAGCAACAAAAGGAAAGATTTCTCACCACTGCTGTGTCTGTTGAAAATTTTCAAATACCCAAATATACTAAGACACGCAAAGCCTGAAGCGTTCTGAGTTGTAAATGAGAATAATCTGGAGATTGTATCACTACATACTAATCCTGTTTTATGCTCCTCCTCAGATGTTTATTACCGATTGCTGCCAAACAGAAAATAATGGGCTAGATAGATCTTGGTGTAACCGAGTATAACTTGTTTATTTTTTGTGGTTATGTAGTTTTAAGTGTTCCCAACAAACATTAATGTAGCTACAAAGGAAGCACTGGCTGCTCATGACTAAGTACTGACTGTTTAGTTGATTAGATTGCCTTGGTTTGTTCATTTGTATGCTGAAGTTTGGTGGCTTGATCAGTACAGCTAAGCATGATGACTTAAACATTTAGCTAAATATTTTTAGTGGCTCTGAAATCCTCTATGCAGTCTGACCTTAATGATTTTCGAAAGGCATCGTTAGTCCTGGTGGAGCCTGGCACAACACAGCTGGCAGTGGGTTTCTGTTGTTCCCTTGACCACATGCCCATAGCATTGTGAAATGGACAGTCTAGGTCATGTTAAACAGGCAAAATTAATAGATCACAGGATTTGGCTAACTCCAAGGAAACTATTGGCATCCATTACTCCTCCTGATCCAGTCTGAAAAAGAGCTTTTGAGAGTAAGATAGCAAGAATTGCAGAGTAATTGACCTCAGCAAGGTAACACTTACGCTCATCCTGGCATTTTAATTTCATCTTACTCCCATTAATTCATCAGTTAAACTAAACCAGTATTTTGGAAGTTAGTCTAACCTCTAAAAGTCGAGGTTTTTTTAATGGATTGGAAATAAAGTATAGCAATAAGACCTCTAAAAAGTCAATGATATTTAGAAGCAAAATGCACTCATGACTCGTTATTATGACTGCTGCACCAAAGGGTCTCTACTTATCAGCAAAGATGAGAGCACAGAAACCCCTGTAAGAGACACCCTCAGGGCAGCACAGCAAACACAGCTGGCTGTGCTACCTACAGGGGTTCTCCTCTATAAACCAGTGACTGAAGAGAAATAAAATTCTAGTAACAGTTGTTACTTTTGCTTCTCAGTTCTCTAAACTTGAGAGGGTATATTTTTTAGGGCCTCTGCTAACCATGCAGATTGCACTGCCAGAATGGAAGAGCTGTAGGATAAGCACAAATTGCTTGCAATACCAGAAATTTCATTCCTTTTTCCAGACATCCTATACAGTCCTGAACTTCTGTGCTAGGACTTTAGCTTTCTAGAGGTCAAAGCAATTCACCTTTGCAAGTTTCCCTGAGCTGCTACAGCATTAAATAAATTTTAAAAAACCCCTAAACTTAAAGTTATGACTATGTAAATTTCTAGGTGGGGACGGTTGCTTTGTTTTTTGAAGTTAAGACATGAAACTTACTGTACATAAAAGAAGGAAGGGAGTTTAGGAATTTCCTTGGACACCTCCAATTTTCCAGCCTAAAACGACTACATCTCTGCAATAGTAACTTTAACTATAGGCACATTCTCACTTGATATGGAGTTGCTGAGAGAACAGAAGTTGTTGATTGAATCTTTCAGCATTCTGGGCTCAGAGGCAGATCTGCATGTAAGAGTGGGTATACTTTTAAAATAAGGAATCATACAGCATTTTCAACAGTGAGTATTTTAGCATCAAGACAGTTTCCTGTTGTATTTTCTGGCCAGTAGTGATGTTTTGGCCTTACAATCACATATTACAAACATAAAAGTTTGTACTTGTATTCTTTGATGACACAGCAACTATTTTAAAGCTTCATCTACATGTGAAGTTTAATAAACGTGTGCTTAGGGCAGTCACCCTAATTCCATTAGAATATCTGCAGTTTGATTATTCTAAACGAACTACCCAACACAAGTATTTGAGAAATAAGAATTTTATTTGTTCTATCATCATTAGTTTAAACAGCCATAAACTACATCATACAAAAAAGTAAACATAATCAGTACTTAAATTCTCTTCACATGCATTCACCAAAATCATAACCCAAAGTAAAGGTGGAAAGGTTGAGCAAATTTAATGTCCTCTGTTCAGGTTGTAGTCTTTGGGTATAATTTAAACCAAGCAGTTGATATGCATGGCTATTTGAAGGCGAAATGTCCATTTACACAAGAAGCCAGTAGGGAGCTTTATTATGAAAGTGGAATGCATGCAGTTTGCTAAAACCTACAAACCATCCTGAAGCCTTGATGGGATAAGGGTTGGGGCAGTAATCTTCATTTCTTTTCTGGAGGTTCATGTTTTACCCAGTCCTCAAAGCCACCAGCATACTGCTGAACTCTGAAAATGTGCAGAAGATACGTTTCTCAAGAAGAGTCCTTCTTAATACTGTCTCTTAAGAGGACACCAAGAAAACCAAAACCAGAAACCAAAACCCCACAAACAAAAAAACCCCCTACAAAAACCAGATGAAAAATAGAGAAAACACAGAAATTCTCTGCAACCATATACACTTGTACCCAGCTTCAATGAGCCAGATGGAGATTCCTTGTACTGTAATACTGCCTGCTTCCATGCCACGAGTTCTGTAACTCTTTTCTTCCAAATGACAGTGCTGGAGTTCAAACATCATGCAAGAAATAGCAGCTGGATCAATGAAACAGTTGCCACTTCTTTTTAAAAAAAATGAGCACAGACTCAAGGCAGTGGGAGATTTACGTGTTATTACGTCTAATACTTCAGATGTCACCAAATAAACCCAGCACACTGATCTTTTATTTCCTTGCAAACCTACCTGCTCTGTAAGTCTGACATAAACCTGCGCAAAACTAAACTCTGGAAAACAAAAATCCACCGTGCAAAACAATACTGACTCCTTCAATTAGGCAGCATGAAAAATGGGTAATGGAGGATATTTTGAACTTTGAAACAAGAGTGTGCTTTCATGCTTTTGACTGGAATTAATAGGAATATTCCAGTTCATGAATCGCAGTTCAGTGAAAACATGAGCAAATAACCAATGTCTTAGATTTTATCTGCAGTCTTCAAGACAGCGAGGTACCTTCCAAAGGTAGGTTTAACAATTCTGCAAACCAAATGCTGCATTTGATTTCACTCTACCATAATCTCATGGTTTTGTTAGCTATTGCCTTCACTGCTTTACTCCTGGCAAATAATCCAAAGCTTTACAGGAAGTGAAGGTGTCCTTTGTCAACAGTGAACTGTACAGGTAGAACTGCAATTCAACAAAGGGTGTGGTTTCATAAACTATTTAATTTAAGACTGTAGTTCTACCAAAGCAAGCAATTCTCCACCTTTCCAATCTTCCTGCATCTCAGAACTAGTGCTTATGAAGCTATATAAGGAAGAAGCATCTCAGCAAGGGGGCCCTAAGAGGCAGAAGTACCCTTCAGTGGCAGTGTGGTCTTGGAGCAGTTTGTATCACCAGCGGCATATGTGCAGAGCTGCTGAGGGGTTGCTTCAGAGGGTGGTACACTTCACTTTGCTGGAACACCTAATGGCATCTTTCAAGGTTCAGTGGAGGCAAGAGGAGGTGTCTAACTCAAATACCAATCATTTTGTTCCTATTCCACATGTAAATTTTTATCCTTGCTCTCATGGTGAGTACGTGTTTTGCTTCATAGGGGGAAGCAGCATTAATTCCACCCTTACACATGAACTCATACCTGCTGAAACCCAAGGACATGGCAAAGCCAAGTGCTTGTTTACTTCTTGTTCCTGCCAAACAGGAGAAAACCACAGGGTCTGACTTGGATGGCATCTTTTGATTATACTGCTCCTTGAACTCCGTTGGGTCCATCTGTAGAGCTTCCATTAATTCACCCACTGGGAAATACAGAAAACAAGGTATTGTTTATTCTCCATCCACAGACAGGTTTACATTGCAAGACTTCCAATTGCTCTGGAGGAAAAGTTCAGCCTCATTACATGCCAGCAGCTTTCTAGCACCGTTCCTCTTTGCTCAGTCACCACCACTTGACCGCAGCCTTGACCATTCCAGCCAGGAGGAACACGGAACACCCGAAGCCCGCACATAGCGGCGTTGACAACTTACGCGGTATGTTGATAGACTCCGGGATTTTTCCAAACCTGTCGATCTCCCACCTCTCCCGCACGTCAATGTGGAGGACGTCGGCCTTCTTCAAGTCTTTGAGCTCCCGGTAGGAGAGGTTCGGCTCCCCGGCGGCGCAGAGGCTGCGGCAGGTGGGGCCTAGCGGGGAGGCACAGCCGGTCAGACCCGCTCGGGGCGGGGCAGCGCCGCCGAACGCGGCCACACGGGGCTGTCTCCGGGCGCCGGCCAAGCTCTCCCCCGANCCGCCAGGCCCGGCCCAGCCCCGCCACCCGCCCCCGCCGGCGGGGAGGAGGCACCGCCCTCTCCGCAGGGGCGGAGGCTCGGAGCCTCGGTCGCCGCCGGCCCGCGCAGGGGAGCGGGGAGGGCCGCAGGGGTGGCACCTGCCGGCACCGGAGGCAGCCAGGTCACACAGACACCGCCTGCGGTTTCGGTACATCCAGCAACTGCTGCCCTGCCTGGGCAGGGTAACTTATACCAGCCAACTCAAACTGTTGAGACACCTGAAAGTACCAGAGGCTGGGAGAGAAAACAGAGATGAGGAATTTTGATGCCAAATCTAATTTAAAAAACCCCAGGCTCTGAGTGTTACACCGAGGAGAAAAGGTGATTTTATCACTGGCCTGCACTACTTTCACCACAGTCACTGTCCCCTTACAGCCACAGGAGATGTGGTCCAGGCACCGATCTCCTTTCTGGTGACCAGTGAGAGGATGTGAGGGAATGGCACGAAGCTGCATCACAGGAGATTTGGGTTAGATGTTATGAAAACTTTCACCCAGAGGGTGGTCAGCCACTGGAACAGCCTCCTCAAGGGGGTGGTCATGGCACCAGATCCACCAGACTTCAAGAAGTGTTTGGACAATACTCTGAGCCACATGCTGTGTGATTCTTGTGGCTGTACTGTGCACAGCCAGGGGCTGGACTCGAACTTTGTGTGTCCCTTCCAACTCAAGACATCCTATGACCTCTAGTTTCAGTTTGGAACATTTCAGCTTTGAACCAAAACCCTAGTTTTGGTTTTGAAAGCTGCCAGTCTTCCAGGCCAAGACATACGTCAGTGGAGAAATGAGGGTCCTTCTGTTCCACAAATTTTAAATCAGTACTCCGTATTTACTGCATACCTTTGTAGATATGTTAAATACCAGCAATTTTATTCTTTAAAAGCAGGCATGCTGGACCTTTTAATAAAAGATGCATTTTGAGGAGTATGTCATTGAATTTTTACTAATAAGAATTTTCCTTCTCAAAATGAGAACAAAATATTACTTGGTACCGTAAAGTGTGACAAATTGAACTTGGCACATATAACTGGTTCACTAGCTGCCCTTCTGCCAGCCTCTCCATATGGCCTCCTTGACAGGCATTTGCAAATTGTCTGTCGGAAGCAGTATATCTGTATATGAGTTGAGGTTTTATGCATTTTCCATTTCCCACAAGGTAAGGATAGAATATACTACTTCTAGAAATTATCTTTTGAAGTGTAATTTACTGTGTATTTTATCTGTAGTAAAATAATGACCACAGTTAATCTCCACTTATTGCATGTATCGCCATAAGGACCATAAAGCGTTCAATATGAAGCACCAGAACACTTGTCATATGAAATGCATACTCACAGGAAGATGCATTTTTATGGTTTTAATTTGACCTTGGATCATATTATGTACAGAAAGAGAGAACACACTAGCTTCTTTGCTGAAATAGGAAGCATCCACTAGCCATCTTGTGAAAGACTGAGAATTTGAGGTCAGAACAGATCAAGCTCGGCAAACTCCCGCAGCTTGGTGAAAAGGTGGGAAGCAGCACATTCAATTCTCCTTTATTCTTCATGGCTGCATTCACTCAACCCCTCCTCAGCAGCTTCCTTCATTTCATCTCTTAGGACTCTATCTCCATTTCACCTTTTCTTCACTCGACTCTCCAGTTCTGCATAGCCTCCCACACTCAATCCCAGTGGCACCCAACCCAGTTTCCAGTAGCTCCTCCCTCGAGTGGACACCCTTTACTCTGCCTGTCCTCGGCGGGGATATACACATTTGATGCTGTTCTCCTTCCAGTCCCTCCCACGGTGGGTGCCTCGGAAATCCACGCAAGGCCCAGACCCTGCTGCATAACCTCTGGGCACGACTGCTCACAGCCCTGCGCGCTGGCAAATCTCCTCTTAGCGCACTGCCCACGGGCACAAACCCAGCGCAGCATCTCCGTGTCTTTCAGCAAAGTTCAGACGTGAAGGTCGCCCCACCCTTTGCATCCTCCTTGCCCTGAGTTTCCAGGGTGCCCCGCAGCCAGACCTGTCGCTACCTGTTGCCTCTCAGTGCGCCCCGGTGCGCTCCCGGGCGGCCCCGCTTCCCCACCGCCCTTCCCGCCCGGGAGACGCGTTGTGCCCTGGAACCAGCACCAACCCCGCGGCCACTCGTGCAGCTGCCCCGGGTTCCGCGGGGAGCCGCCCGGGCTGCGGCTGGGGCGGGGAGCGGCGCGGCGAGGCCGGGGGCGGAGCGGAGCGGAGCTTCCTCCGTCGCTTCCTGCCGCCGCCGTGCCCGCCCGCCACCGCCCGCAGCT
>VZRR01005017.1:246699-350211 GCA_013398015.1 Oreocharis arfaki | reverse complement strand
GGCGGCCGGAGGGGGCTCTGCCCCGTTGTGGCCCCGGGCCGGGCGGGCCGCCCCTCCCCGCTGCCGGCGGCGCCCGCGGCAGCGCTGCCCGGCGCTTCTCCCGCCGGGCTGGTGGCCAAGTGCGACTCGTGTTGGGTCGCCGGCGATGAGCTGCTGGTGGCGACCGCCCGCTGTCGGTGTGGAGCGGGTTAACCCTGCCGAGACATGAGAACGGCAGCGGCGGACCGCCTCCGTGACCCGCAGCGCGTCTCTCGGTGTGTTAAATTGAGGGCAGTCGGTGGCAGCGCCTGTGGCCGGGTAGAACATCCGCCCCCGGTCACCTGGCGTAGGGCACGGGGCACTTCAGGGCACCGGGCTCCGCGCTGCGCGGCTCCTGCTGCCCGCGCTGTGTGTGCCGGCCTGCAGCTGCCGCCGCCGCGGCCTCGCGTTTGGTGTTCGGCAGGCGCGGAGCGCTCCGTGCCCGGGCATTAGATGACAGCCCGGTGCTTAGATGACAGCCCGGCGATTAGATGACAGCCCGGTGCCGGTCCTCGCGGTTAATCTGAGACGTGGTATTCTAGACCCGTAGCTGCAACTCTCCACGTTTTATTTATTATTGGGATTCTCTGGTTTGATTCTTGTTTGGTTTTTGGGGGTTTTTTTTCTGTCTTTTGCTGTCACGTCCTTTACTTTAGGACTTTGTCCTGCCCTTGCTGTAGCTATGTTGCTACTTGCACTATTAAACAGGATGTGCACGACAGCATATTAAACATAGGTGCAGTAGAATGAAGACATCAAGAACATAGAAGCAGATGGCAATAGCTGCAGGTGTAGCACTGTGTTCTAGCTGCATTTCATCTTTAACTACAAGTATTTCCCAATTCCATTTAATTATCATCTCATACAAGCATAAAGAGCAGAGTTGTATTTAAAGGATTCTTTCCCCTCTCGTTTTCTAGCTTTTTAAACAGGAGCATAGTAGTGGCATGAGCATGTGCAAGATTGAAGCAGAATATGCCTTTGTGAAATTGTTCTGGTGTTTACTACGTTTGTAAATATTTAGTCAGATTTCTTCATGAAATATTGAAGAACTGGTACTCTGTAGCTTTATTTCTGTGAGGTTCACAGAACTGCAGCTGGTGTCTCAGGGGTTCTGTTTTGAGCATCAGCTGTAAATCGAGGACAAGTTGTTCCACTTCAGACATGCCATCAAAGCAAACTGGGGCAGTCTGTGTGGAGGAAGAAAATGGAATGAACTTTTTTGATTTTGGTGGCAAGACTTAGACTTCTAAAGAGCTTAAACTAGTAGTAACTTACTGTTTTATCTGTTCTACCCTCTCTGATTAACCAACTCCCACAACACCCAGAGTAGATGGG
The DNA here is from genome assembly GCA_013398015.1 of Oreocharis arfaki. NCBI lineage: Eukaryota > Metazoa > Chordata > Aves > Passeriformes > Paramythiidae > Oreocharis > Oreocharis arfaki. The sequence goes on along the minus strand of VZRR01005017.1, from coordinate 348,855 downwards.
AAGTTATGTGCAGCCGTTGTCTTCCATTATCTGCTCCAACTCAGCCCTTTAGGCAGAGGTACAGCAGGAGTCTTAGCTTAAAGTATTGTCTTGTGTGGGTTTCAGCCTTCTATCTCACACACATGCCGCAACCACAGTTCCTTTTTTTATTTCTTTGAATTCACAGAATTAGCATTTCTCTAAAGTTAATCCTTTGCTCATATTGCCCTTTGTTTTCTGTTATGACATCTTGGACTGCTTTTTCCCCAGTTTTTGGCCACATGGTTATCCTGGCAAGGTACTGTGGGTTCACTGGTTGCTCTCCAGCTATTTCAGTTCTTATGCCCTCAGATTTTCTGTGGTGATGGCGCAATAACGTTGGTGTTTGTATCATGGGAGTCCACAGTCTGTCATCTGACTGCCTTTTCACATACGAAGTTTTCACTTGCAAGCCAACATCATTAGTTGTAAGCTATGGCTCTTTTTATGGTACTTAGGTGTTTTGCTTTTTAAAGGATGAGTTTTCTGTGAAGACCTATGTTGGACCATGAATGCACCTACCCAGATGTTTTTCCCTTTCAGTATGTTATAAAAAACCCCTGAACATTTAATGTGGGATAGAGAACATAAACAAAAGTTGCAATTTGTTTGATGGGGCAGGATATTGACAGGTGTATCTGAAATTTTTGATAAGACCTTTGCTATGAGATACTAGCAAAAATATGTCATCAAAATACTGCTCTCTTTACCCACTCAATGCTTTAATATACTCTAGTCATAAACCCAGAGTCCTTTCATTTTTGTTTCTGGACACATCTGGCTTCTGTTCATCCCTAGAGGTAATTTTTCTGTGGCAAGTGGTTTCAGAAGGAAATCTGAGGGGGATTGTGCAGGATACAACCATGAAAGTTAATGGAACATGCTTAGCATGGGCAGCTGGATAAAGTGGATTAATGAAAGTGAGAGATGCTATGAGATTTTTACTGTCACTTGGAAAGTTGTATCTAGCGGTCCAAAGCCTCCGTCTTACTCCTTGCTCAAAAAGTCCATCAGTGTCTCACCCTTTTAGGACTGTAACATAACGTCAGGATTGGCGTCTGAGCTCCAGTGACGGTGTAGGATGTGTGATGTGCCTTTGGGCTAGGAAGTCTCGGAGATGATGCTTTCAGAATTTCAGATGACATTTTCCAGGGGAAGAAGCTTCCCTGCCACTACCAGTCAGCAATTCTGGTCCTTTTACTGCTCTTGCAGGCAGCAGGGGCTTGTTTTCCACAAAGGTTTCAGTGGCTGTCAGGGTGCTGAGCCTCCCGGCCCGCTGATGGGTGACACTGCCCGGCTGCTGACTGTGATGGATGTGGTGCCTGTTTTGATTGCGTGACACTTGGTCTAGTGGCGAGCAAGCCAAAATGCCACAGGTAACGCTCGGAACAGACGTCCGAAATATATCAACTTGCAGCTTACATCAAAGCGTGTAGCAGGTCTGCGGAGGATCTGGCATTACTGATCCATGCAGGGGCCTTTCACAGATGTGTTTTGAAGCATCTTTGGACTCAATCTGCACATCTGTGCTGTTCCTTAACCCCTTTGGTGCAAGGCTGCTGTTGACAGCTGGGCAGTTCTGTTAACATGAAAGTGCTGGTTTTCTGTTAAACATGGAAGTTTCTGTCTTTCACATGAAAGTGCTGATTTTTCCCAGTATTCAGTGTGTGCTCTGCCCTTTCAGTATGATGCAGGTTTTTCTTTGCATTAGCAATGTAAGATGATACAATTTTATCTTGAAAGTTTGACGACGAGTGGTGAGACAGCTGGAATTTAGAATACCTCAGATGAATTGAGGGATTAAGGTAAATGTATTTGCCCCAGCTTCTTTGAATTTAGGAGCTCACTGATGAAATAATTAACAATACTGGTTTCACAGTTAATGGACAGTCCTACTGGGAGAGCATTACCCATACCCAAAATAGTACCTGGAGGTTATCTGTAGACTCACTTGGCTACATTTCATAGGGTAAGTATTCTTAGATAGGCTGGTGGATTTTGCATAATTTTTATCTTGTTTGCGTTCTAGTAATGCAACTGTAATCCTCCTTGTTAATCAAGAATCAGAAAAATGCTGTAATAGGTATTACACAAATAAGAACAAAAATGTGGCACTTGTCTGAAAGAGCTCGCACCCTAATTATAAGAGGAGGGGAAAAGTGGATCTAGGCAGATGGAAGCAGTGATGTGGTATTAATCAGTGCAGCAGGTTGTTTCTGGAACGTACTGGTGGTCTGGTTTGTGTTTCTTATAAGCATCATGGTGAAGGTACAGCAAGGAAAAACTCACTAAGGTGACATATTTCAGTGTTTAGTAAGTGAATTGCAGACATTCTAGGGGGAAGGACTCAGCTCCCAGGTAAGAAGTGCAAGATGGTAAGATGGGAAAAGGTTTTGGGAATTGAAGACAATTTGCTTCTCCAACCCTCTTGCATAAGGATGTTGTGGAGTAGAATAACCTGGTTGGTTGTTTGGGTTGGTTTTGGTTTCGTTTCCCAAGGAAAAGTGATTTTTAGTTCGTACTAGCCTTGTAACTTTTATTGGTCTTAGCTCTACTGAATTACTGTAAAACGTATTTTTTAAAAAAATAGCAGTTATTTATTTTAGGAACTACATTCAACTCTTGTAAGTATCTAAATATATACTTGATGAAGAGGGTCAATTTCTAAATATAGGAATATTAATGCTGTTAAATATAGACTATTTCAAGCATATCTTACATTTAAAATAGTCTAGGCACACCGTAGTTTTAACTTAACAAATTCAGCACATTCATTTTTGGAACTCTGTCAAATCTGAAGCTTTTAAAATTAGATAGGCAGATCATTCTGCTGCTTTTGAAGTGGTTTGTTCTTTCTAGAATGGTGAAAATGAGCAGTTGAGTGAGGAGGTTTTGATCTTAATCAGCTTTTTGTAGAAACACTGACATTAGGAGTATTTTAAGAAGCAAAAAGTCAACTGAGAATAGCTAGTGGTGGTGATGATTACACTTCAAACTCTTGTATGCTGAGCTCAAAGAATCTGAACATGTTTGGCAAGAACTAGTTCTTAGTTTTGTATGAAATGATTTTTTAAAAGGAAGAGGTTTAGGTATTTCTAATCTAACTTTTTATATTTTTTGATTTCTCCCAACAAAACTGCATAATTTCTGCTTAAGATTTTTACTGTGTGCCGAGTAGAGATGAGGGTAGAGCTAATATACCCTCTGAACTCAGGTTTTTCTACCACAGAAATCAGTGTCTTTTTATTTGTCAGATTCATTAGTCAAATATTGTGTGCACCGTGACTTGATTTTATGTGTGCAAAATGAAAAATGTATTTGTTTTTCCATCACAAAAGGAAACTTAAAGCAAGGATTCATGGTGACCTCTTTCTGCATAGGAAAAGGGGAAAGTCTCCGCCCTTTAGGATACTCCATAGTTGGTGGCTGTAGACACAAAATACTCATTGGATAGATTAAAAAAAAAATGAAAATGGGTTGGAAAGAGGCAAATCATGGGAATACTACCATGGTTTTTAATCTTCAGTGTGTCGAGTTCATTTTGTCTGAATTGTTCTTTTCTCTTTTGCCTGTTTTTCCTGAATGGCTTATGCCTATAGCCAGCAATAAGCTATAGAGCATCCATTTTATTTTTTCTTAGCTATGTTTTATGCTTTCTTGAGTCTATGTTTGTTCAGGATTTTCATTCCAATAAAATCTCAAATCTTTTTTTCTCCATAAACAGAAATATTTCTGAGAAGTTATTTCTGAAGCATCTTAAGTTTCTTCCTTGTTTAACTCAGTTAAATATAATAATCAAATTCCTGGCATAAACGTTTTGATTTTGGAATTATGTTGATTGATGTTGATCATGTTTTTATTACATGATTTAATTTGTGATGTTTTCAGTCCCTGAATGTACTGGAAGAGGGCAGATGGTACTCCACATGTACGTGTTACTTGCATCGTAGATCGTGTGGAGTAGCTCATTGCTCTTACCCTTCCATCATACTTCCGTGCCTTTCAAAATCGGGCACAAACCCTGGCTGGCTAAGTCCTTGATGTGCTCTGGTTTTTCTGAGAGCTCACAGGTCAGTAAACATTGTCTGATGGATGTCCATCTATGTGTGTGTCCATGAAAAGTAATTAACCTAATGGTCCGTGTTGTCTTTTCCTCTGCCCGCTCTTAGTGAAAGGAGACTGAAAAGTGTCTGGGCTGTGCAGTGAGAATGTAGCTTCTTATGCCAGTGTTCGTTTCTAATGCCATGTTGATTATGTTGGGCTTGAAGTGCCATGTTTTCAGTCGTTGTGGGTATCAGCTGACACTGTTTTTTTCCAGTGTCCTGAAGGTCCCTGGGGTTTGGGTCCAGCAGTGGGCTGTGCGTGCCCTGATCCAGGTTGTACCACCTGTGCTGTGGGCCACAGGATTTCACAGGTGGTAAAGACTTGCTTGTATTTCAGCTGGTTGGCCCCACAATGATTTATTTGAGCTCTCTAAATGTACTGATACGAAGATGACTTTCATTGGGGCGAAGGCTGTGGTTTGGACAGTCTTATATAATCTGTCCAAAGAGATCAAAATTGTTATGCTGAGATGAACTCATAGATTGTTTGTGTCAGTGTTGAATCACCTAAACACAACCATGTTCCTTTAGGGAGGGCATTTTTGCTGTCTTTGCTATTGACTCTTTCCATAATTTAGTGTAGGATCTTGTGTTTTCTCACAGCAGCCCTGTAGGCCTTACTGTTCGATGAATGTCTCGATGAATCTTGTGCTCAGTTAAGTGGCAGTGCGGAAAGTGGTGATGGGTAGTTGCACATGAAACTTGAGTATATATGATAAGCTGCCGAGGCAGAAAGACACTGTTGAAGTTGTTTGAACCTCCTCATGTTCTAGGGGCGCCAGGTTGCGTGGCTGTTGATGGATGTTAGGCGTGCTAACGTCTGTTGAAAATATATAATCGAGAGCTGGAATATTTAGATCTTTCTTACTGTATGAGCAGGAATTGTGAACCCTTGAAATCAGCAAAGCTGAATTCATTGGCACTGTTCACTTGCATGTCTAAGCTTTATAACCATAAGTATAGGGAAATTTGAAATCTGTAATTTAAGAACATGGTATTTAATATAGTATAAGCTAATTTCTATGTAAATATAGCATTTTGCAAAAAATGCATTGTATTTTGAAGGCTTGAAGAGACATGAAGCTGTTGATGCAAGGAAACGGCGAGTAAGGATTTGTTTCATACTCTACAAAAATTTGACTTGTCCACAGCAAATCTCTAATGGGTAGGTTCATGCAGAAAACCTCCAGCACTATTAGTATCTGTGGCAGAAGCAGGGACATCTATCCAAATCTGTAGGAACCAGGAACAGGCACTCTGAGGTACAAATTGCCTGCTGCGCTTCAGGGAAGGCTGCTCAGATACCAGTGGTGGTGGTGCTCTGATATCAATATTGATGACTGTTCTGCTGATTGGCTTAATGGATAAGTGAGGAGAGGGAATATTGAATTCGATATACTGGTTGATTCCTGTGTCTGTCAGAGCTTCAGTAGTACAAAGGTCAAAATGCATATACAGAAAAGATTAAAAATCCTTAAGTAGACAAGTTTCCTAAACTTTGGCAAACTTAACTAAGTGATCTGTAGTAAGAATATAACTTTTGGTATTCCCAAATATAGGGCATTTTAGAGGTTTCCCATACCTAAATGCAGTAGCACAGTTGAAAATCTTTGTTCCCGGTGGCTTGGGTGGCATTACTAGCCCGTTTCTGGTACACAACAAGATGTCATTTTACTTCTGAACAGAACGGCTCCCATGTTTACAGTGTATGAATATTTGACTATTTTACATTCATACACTTTGTATGTGAAAACAAAAATCTGTTTTTATGAACCACACTGTTAGAAGACAAACTGTAAACTAAGCCCCAGTGGCTGTCTGTATGATGCACAACTACTTTCGTTCAGTGAATTCACATTTGGATTTTGATTAAATGACTGGTGTGCTGAAATCTGAGGATTTTGTTTTAAAGTTTACTGGCAAATATCTATGCTTTAATTCTGTTCCTCATAGGACTTCTTGATTAATGACACAAATTTCATATAAGAGACTTCATCTTTATGGATTCTCCAATGTTTAATAGAGGGGTCAGCTTGCACTCCAATCTGTTGTCACTCATAGGATGGAACATTTTAATCAGATTTGGAAGACTTTTTTATTTCCTTAAAGTGTTTGAAATTGCTCAAAAACTTCTAGGGAACGTGCCAAGGGCAAATGATGACTGAAACCTTTCATGAGGGGTATATGTTAAGGAAGAGAAACATTTATTTTGATGTTTTTCTCGTATGTTATGGTTGTAGCTCTGTAATAACTTACTTTGCAATAGCAAAAATAAAGAAAATCTTGATATCTCAAATATTTAACACCACTGCTTGGAAGTGAGTGTGTGCGTGTCCCCTTTTCCTACAGACACAATTAATAATGTCGTGTGGCGTAACTGATCCAGGAACATTCCTAAGACTTTGTTCCTGACACATTCATACTCCTTGTTACACAGTAGCTGACAAACTGACATGTGTTTGTCAGTTTTGAATGTGGGATTTGATCTTGTGCTTTTAGAGTTCAAACTTGCTACATTCGATGAAACATTTCAATAACAATAACAATAAAGCAACCTCTGTATGTCTTTCCTAGTAAGCAACAGATGCGGGTGAAAGATCCGTCAAGAGCCAACCCTGAGAAGCCAAAGAGAAGCAAAAGGCCTAACAGGCCACAGGATGAGGACTCTTCAGATGATATTTCAGGTAAGTACATTAGGTGATGTTTGTCCTGAGGTTGGAGGACTAATAACTTCCAGGTTGACTTATGAAAACCACAAATCATTGGTACCATGAAATACTTTTCTTGCTTGAATTTATAACAGAAATATCCCCAGTCAAGTGTTTATGACATGATCAGTTTTTACACTACATGACTGCCCTGAAGGGCTGGAGAATTGGTTGATCTTTGATGACAGCCTCTTCAAAGCAGAATGGTCCTTTCCTCTCCGTGTAAGGTCAAGCATGTGTGGCAGGAGGCTGCTTGGCTGAACAGGGAGCTTCCAGCTGAGCACAGAGGGGGAAAGGAAGAGCAGAGAGGGTGGAGGCAGGTTTGGGCTGCCGTTGAAGAGGTCTTGAGTGTGCAGGATTAGAGATTAGGTAAAGCAGCTTCAGTTAGAGTTGGATCTCATGAGGGGTGTGAAGAGTAAGATGAGCCTGTATGGATGCAGTGACAGTAAAATGAAGACTAGGGTGAGTGCAAACCTCTTGTGTGAGGGGGCAGGGGTCCTAGAGACACAGGATGTGGGAAGAGGATGAGGAACTCAATTCTTCCTTTGCTCCTGTCTTCATATGTAAGCTCTGTTCTCGATCCTCTTTGGTTCCTGACCTTAATGGCAGACTCTGGGATATAAACATTGTCCTGAGTAGAAGATTGAGAACTGTTAAACAGACTGGATGTGCACAAGGGTCAGATGGGATGCATCTGAGGGTGCTGAGAAAACTGGTTGATGTCATTGTGAAGCTATGCTCTTCCATCTCTTCATGGCAGTAAATTGAGGAGAGGAGTTGATATGCAGGAGGATAGGTCTGCCATTCAGAGTGACTTAGGCTGACTGGAGAAATGGGCTGGCAGAAACTTCTCAGTGTTCAACCATGGCAAGCGGAGAGTTTGGCACCTGGGCATAACCACATGCAATTACAGGGTGAGAATTAATGGCTTGAAAGGAGCTTTGCAGAAAAGGTCCCAGGGGTCCTAACGCACACCCTGAATAAAACCAAGCTGTGCTGTTTGTGCCTACTATAGGCAGGGTTGTATCCATGAGAGCGCAGGGCAGGTGGGTGATTCTTTCCATCTTTTCAGTGCTTGTGGGACTTCATTGGGAGAACTGTGTCCAGTTGTGGGCTCCCTCTTACAAGAAAGGCTGATTTGTCAGAGTGAGGCCAGTGGTTCACCCCCTCCACGTTTTTAAGGAGATTGAGAACATGATGTGGGACGAGGGGCTGAAGCAAATGTCTTTGGTTAGCCAAAGGAGTGAAAGTATAATTTATTTCATTGACTGCCTGGTGGTAGTTACAGAGAAGGCAGAAGCAGATTCTTCTAAGAGCTCCACAATGAGAGGACTACAGGCAACAGACCAAATTTAGGGCATGAAAAATTTGACTAGGTGTGAGGAAATTTATTTTATTTTCACTCTGAGGGTGGTCAGACAGAAGTCTGATTTTCTAGTGAGTTGGTGAAATCTCGATCTTTGAAGGTGTTCAACACTCAGCTGAACAAAGCCATGAGCAAACAGATCTAAATTAGTACTTGGCACTGTTTTAAATGAGGGCTTGCAAAAGATGGCCTCCAGAGGTTCCTTCAAACCTAGCTTATTCTGTGATATAGTGGAATTTGTGTGAAAGAATATGACAGAGAAGAATGGTTGATATTCACATTCAGAATGCACAGTTGTAGTAGGGATGCATGGGTATTTGAAAATCTTTCTTTATGGATTGAAAAGAGGTCAACGGCCTATGTTGTTATGTGCAAAAATAGATTTATGTATTATTTTATTGTCAAAAAACAGGGAAATTAGTTTTGTACAAGAGTAATCCTTGTACTTTTGTACAAGTAGTTTATCTGGTTTTAAGGGGTGGCATTTATTGACTTGAAAAGAATTTCCATTACAGAAAGACTGAAAGAGATTCCTTCATAAAATTCAGTGTGCGGGGAGCAGCTGGCTGATCTTTCCTACTTTAATTCTTTGCTGTGTTTTTTTCCTAACACTGAATTCGTTGAAGATTATGGTCTTTCAGTGTACATGTGCTCCCTTTCATAGCTATTATTTTTGATGGATAAAAGTGAGTGTGTGTTATTTTCTGTAGGCTTAACCTGCCAGCACGTGAGCCAAGCAGTGGATGTGCATCATGTGAAGAGAGCGGTGGCTCAGAGCGTGTGGTCAATCTGTGCCGAGTGCCTGAAGGAGAGGCGGATGAGCGATGGTGAGCCCGTGGCACCTTCAGACATCTGGCTGTGTCTCAAATGTGGCTCTCAGGTAAGCAGGTGCGCTCAGTTTGCGGAGGTGGAGTTTCTAGAGGATACGACTGTTGTGGGTCCTTGTCTGTTTGGCATCTCATTACCTCCAGAGGAACAGTGTGACATAAGTGCTTAGTTGTGAGAGTCCATGCTTCAGCTTCCTCGGGAAGTGGGATGTGACCTTACGTTCTTGTCTCATTTTTGGCAGTGTTTAGGGTTAGCTTTATGTGTCACCGTGCAGTGTGGCGTCATGATTAGTAAGTGACAGTCCTGCCTTTTCTCTGTTCTTATCTGCTTCCTCTTGCTGCTTACAGAGAGTTGGCTCTGGGAACTATGTGGCTGCAAAATGCATCCGTTCAGCTGGCTCCTCTGGCAGAAGTTCCCACAAATAGGAATGAATGAAAAATCAAACATATGTATTGGTGCATGAGCTTGTACTGTGGACACTCAATTGCCAAATTTGATTGAAACCAGGGAGAAAGGACTGTGCTGGAGTGAGAATGCTGCTTCTACGACAGCTAGCCATTAGATTGGATCAGTTATAATGTCAAATCATGGCCTCAGAGTTTAGAATGGCAGGTCCTGACCCCAAGGGCTTGCACAGGTTTCTGCCCCAGAAGTGAAGTAAAGCTTGATACAGCAAAATTCAGTTTATGGGCTGTGTCAGGACTGATTCAGCCAGTAGTTGCCTGAACAAAGCATTTCACAATTTTCTAGGACTTTCAGTCAGTTTTACTATAGTAAGGACAGAAGCCAGCTCCTACCAGTATAACATGAACAGATTGGATTTTTCAAAGAAACATGCTATTCACAGGGTTCAGAAGATAGTTAACTGGATCTGAGGAGGACTCATAAATCTTGTTGGAAAAGTTCTGGTTAAGGAGGGCTTTTAAAAGGAGTTAATTCTGTGTGCTTCTTCATGCTCTTGAGAGCTTCTAAAATTCATGCCTCATTCAGAGACCAGTCCTGAATCTAAGTCCCACTCTATTCATACTTGAACAATTGCAAATGCTTTCTCTTGAAATTGCTGTTACATAAATGGTTTGTTCGGAGCAGCTTTGTAGTACAAAGCACTTTATGTACTTTTTTTCATTTGCTGTCTGGAATGCATTTGACATTCTTGAGCAGTGAGGGTTACCTATGCTGTCCTTTTCCTTGATATTCTGTGGACCAAATATGCTGCGTAGTTGTTTCATTCATAATTACTAGAGCATTCTTGCTTTTGTGAATGGTATAACTTTTTGTCTATTGATATTTATTCAATACTTATCCAAAAGCTAGGAAGTATTTCTATTCAGTTAGAACAAACTTAATAAATCTCTATATTTTTAACTGATTTTTCCAAGTAGAAAGGATGACAATGCTAAATCCTCTCAATCCTTAAGAATGCTAAATGAGTAGGGCAGAATAGCTTCTTGTCTAATTTTGAAACATGGAGTTTTTGTAGTTTATTTACTAATAATGTAGTCTTTTCCTTCTTCCCTTTTTCACCCCCCCTTACTGGGTTGACATTTCCATTTTTAGGGATGTAGTAAGAATTCAGAAGGCCAGCATTCTCTGAAACACTTCCAGACTGCACGCACAGAACCTCACTGCATCGTTATCAACCTCAGCACATGGATCATATGGTAAGAATCAGTCTGCAGGTGTTTGTGTGCGCTTGTGTGTAAGGACTTCACGTAACTTAAAGCAGTTTCTTCTCATGGTAAAGACTGATTCTGACAGATAAAAGAAATACTTTCTGTAGAGGAAAGGCAGGCTTTCTGAAGACAAAATATGTTTGTCCTTTGCGTTCTCTGAAATTATTTGAATCTGTAGGGACCACAGTGAATTGAGACTGATCTATAGAGGAGCATATATGAGATGAAGGAATTCAATTCTATTCCATTTGTTAGTGTGAAAAATTGAACCTGAGATCTTAAGTAATTTGTGTAAGGTTGTTTGGGAGGTTTGTTAAAGCTGGGATGTGCGTGCAGATAGCCCTGAATTCCAGTTTGTTTCTTCTTTTGTTTAGGTGTTATGAATGTGATGAAGAGCTGTCAACACATTGCAACAAAAAGGTTCTGGCTCAGATAGTTGACTTCCTTCAAAAACATGGTGCCAGGGCTGAACCGAGTAAGTTTGCACAAATAATTTTATCTGGAGACACATGTCTCTTAAAATGTGTCTCTTAAAATACTGTCTCTTAAAATAAGCATTCAGATTTGGAGTCATGTTAAAAATACAATTGAAAAATTATGCACAATGTGACCATAATGTAATTCATGATGGCAAAACTACTTGGGGAAGTAATGCCTGTCAAAACAATGTCCTTTTTTTTCTGCAGTGTGATTACATTTTTAAAATATTTTGGACACTATAGGACATTTTTTTCAAATTTTGTCTTTAACAAAGGAAGTTTACTGTAGAGGAATTGTTACCTTAAATAAGATAAGGCCATATAAATTAATGCATAAGAATATGTCCAAGAGGACATGATACATTCACTATAAATGAATTTAATTGTCTTGGTATGGATGTATCACAGCTTAAATTTTTCTGATTTAAATTTGTTCTCCATACTTAGCTAGTTTTGTTTAAGTAGATTTTCTAGTACTCTGTTATGGGATGTAATGTCTCTTTCTGCTGTTTGGTTTTAATTGATAGAATGCTCATTTCTCTTGAAACAAGATAGTATTAAATTATTTTCTTATATTAGGAGCCTAATATACCTTCTCAATATATGTGATATTTGATACAACTTTTTGTGTGTGAACCTCAGCTGTCTACTCCTGATAAAGTCAATGTTATTCATTGCTGCTCTAACACACTTGGCAGAATTTCTGGCTTGTGACTTAGTGCGTTAATTCTAATCGTTTTGCTTCTCAAAAACCAGCTCGAGTAAACTTTTAAAACAATTGGTTGCATCTTTTAGTAGAGATTATCAACTGGTTAGAAGTAAGAAAGGAGAAGGGTTGCCTTACTTAAGTGTTCTTCTAGCTGCATGTGCATAAGTCCTACTGGTTTTAAGAGGTGTTTCATATTTTTTGAGGGGAAGAAATGAAAGGCTTCTTAGAAATATGATATTTTGTTCTATTCACAGGTTGTATGTTAAATTATTCAATTTTAATAAATTGGTAAATTGCTACCTTTTGCATCTTTTTTTCATGGAGCAGTGAAAATACAGCATGTGATTTTACTTTTGTTCACAGATTTAGTTTCAAATTTATGTGTAATAAATGGGTGTTGCAGCTTTCTTGCAGATGAAAATGCTCAGGTGTTTTTTCAGTTAATGTAATGAAAACAATTTTATTCCATTATTGTACTGCTGAATGAGGCTTTCTGAGTGATACAACTCTGTGCCTCATGGTTTAGATTCTTAATTTGTGAAACTTCAAAACATCTAAAGCTTTCAGAGTACAAAGTTTAGAAGTTTTCTGTGAAATGTCTTAAATGAAGCAACTAAAATTCCAAACTAACTCAGGAAAAGTAAGCGTATTTATAGCAGAGCAGGGCGGCATATGTTTCTGCTGTATTTGCATTTGTATTTAATTTTGACACTGTTCTAAAAGTGCATATATTTCCTGTAAGTGTTTGCTGATAGAACTGGGAACTTTGCTGTAACTGGAACCAAAATTGTATTTTTGTTTTATTTAGGGCTTAGAGATAGCCTTGCAGGGTGCCTGCCTTGGCAGCAAGAGGTCTGAGCGTGCCAGGGTTGCTCCTGCAGGGCGATAGTGTCTCTTGCTCCATTCTGGGAAAGGGTTGAGGCTCAAGTGCAGGCTTGAATTCGTGCATAAAGTGTGTATGTGTGTCTACTTCCAGTGATGTTTTAAAGGTGGAGGTCTGTGACCCTCTCCACTCTGTCTGTGTTGAGCAGTTTGGATTGTGTTCCTGAAAGCTCTGGGAACATTAGCCCAAAAACGGTTTGTTGTGTTTTCCTGAGTGGCAAGGAAAAGACAGAAAAGCTCTTTGCCTGGGACAGTCTGTTGCTTTGGGCCAGGCTCCTTGCTGGAAGAGGCTGGAAAACAGCCGTGGATTCATAAATGACTGGTGTGCATGACAGGGAGCTCCCGACCAGAATTGGCACTCCTGGTTCATTTTGATAAATGACAGACTTGGTACTTACCCTACAGAAATCTAAGGTTTTTTTATTTTCTTTAAATTAGACTACCCTTAGGGATTCTGAAAAATAAAATCTGAAATTGAAGTGTAATTCATCCTGTTGTCCAGAACACAAAAGGACATGATGTATAACTGTGAAAATTAACTCTGCTTTTGTTTTGGTTTAATTTTTTTTAGTGTAGCATTTTATTTCATGTTCCATCGATATTTTCAGTATAACTGTCATTTTTTAAATTATTAGTTGGTGTAGATTTTTAAAACTTATTTTGTGTATTCACCCCTTAAAAACATGAGCTAATTTAAAAAAAATGAAAAATAACTTGTGAGAAACAAGTAGTGTAAAACTGACAATTAATTCATATTTCTCACTTAAAAATCAGTCTTGTGCTTTTTTCCCCATTGCTTTTCCATTTCTTTCTAAAAAAGCAGTCAAAGTGAAGAGAGTTCTCATGGCAGAATGTGGCACTGTAAGAACAATTCATCTTATGTCTGGATTTCTTTCTGTTGCAACAACTGGTTGGCATGGTGCATCATTAAAATTCAAATAGCATTGTGTAGAAATTTCTGTAGAAATGCAGTATGAACATGGATTAAGTAGCAAATGAGGGCTGCTATGATTTTTTTTTCAGTTCTCAAAAGTGCGGGATTCATTTAAAGATAAAATGATCAGTTGAAACATGTGAGGGAGGGTTATATAGATTTCCTAATTAATGCGTCTTGGAAAATAAACAAAAGCAAAATGCTTGTCATTTGGTACTAATGTGGTGGAATAGTGTGGCAGCAGGATCCCTGCTTTTCACTCAGCCTCTCATAAAGATTCAACTTCACTTCAGCTGTAAAAATGTGCAAATTACATTACTACTACATGACTGACTTTTGTAATTACATTAAGCGATTGAGATAAATCCCAGTGCTGGGTTCCCAAAAGAATGCTTGCAGCTGTGTGATTTTCACATCTGATCCTATGGTTTGTTGTACCCAGCAATGCCTGCTCTTTTCTTTTTTTTCCGCTTTTTTTTCGGAGGAGTCTGTTTGGTTAAGAGGTCATGTTGGGCACAAGCTGGAAGAAAAAAGCAAGATTGCTTTCTAGGGTGTACCACCCAGAAATTTGTTTTGTGGAGAAGGTTAGCAGGCCATGATGATTTCCACAGAAAGGCAGGTGCAGTATTGTCCGTGTGGCACACTTGTGAGCTTCACATGGACATAATGCACATGTAGTACACAGGAACCATGCTGAGACATTGCAGTCTGTGTGTCTGCTCATTTACTGGAGACAACAAATTGTTTTGCAGTCTTAAAAGTGAATCGTGTGTTTATTTTCCTTTACAAAAGCCAAATTTTATGTTGGTGGAAACATAAGATTGCACACTTTTTATAGAGCAGTTAATTAAATTGATTTGTGTGACAATAGAACGGGAAGGGAGAAGATATATTCCTGAATTTTGTAGTTAAATTTATTGTTGGGAGGGGCAAGCAGAGGAACGAGATTTTGGTGCTAAGTTCAGCTGCCTGGATTTGCCAATAAGTGAAAATTAGAAGCTCGATTTTTATTTTGATGGCTATAACTGATGTATAAAAATAGATATAATTTTACAGTACAAGTGAGAGTTGCTGACTTGTATGGAAGATCAGATAGTGTGATGAATAACTTTTCAGATTTGCATTCTGCTGTGGATATTATCAGTTGACAAAGGATCATATTGGAAAAAAATGGTGTTCTTTCTTAAGTGACTTCTACTACATGTGGTTTGGAGTCGTAGAAGACCATTCTATCTATTTAAAATTCACTAGCAAAATAAAACAGATTACGTTGATTCTCTGAATCCGAAATACACTTTGGCAAAATGACGTTTCTGTTATTGGTCAGAAATTTTCTTTCAGATTTGCTTACTTCTTAGTAAGCTCCTTGCGAAGGAATGAAAACTGAATCATTGACAAAAGAGTTTTTCAGGCGTTCTGTAATTTTTAACCATGCATTCTTTCCTGTCCACATACTTATTTACTTGTGAGGTGTAACACAAGTCATCTGAGCATAGAGGGTCAAAAGCAGTCCTTGAATAGGTTGCTCCTTCACACTGTGCGGATGTCTTTTCTGGTTTATAACACTGTGGCAAGATTCAGAGAAATAAAATTACCGTTTCTAATCTTTGATTTGGTAGGGTTGTAACATTGCAAGAGAAATTGGGCTTTAAAAGTGTAAGGCTAGTGACCATTTCAGGAGAAAACCAGGTTGTTTTTCTAAGGGTTGGATTCTCATTGTTGTACAGTGTCAAAAAAAAAATCTGAATTTTTTAGATAAAAAAGGAGTGCCAGACAATTTAGTAGCATTTCATAGAACAGCATGATGAGAACTTGGTAAAAGAAAGGCCGTCTATTAACCTTGCTTTTACTGTGAAGACCTTCAGCTGAAGTACCAGAGTTGTATTCAATAGAAAAGGCTTGACCTTGGAATAAAAGTACGTATTCCTGGAACCTTTATTTTTAATTAAAAAAAAAGTTGCGTTGAAAAGATGAGCAAAAGTGCTTACTCCCCTGGCTGAAAGAAAATTTTGATGTCATTTATCTTCTTGCTTGCATACCATCTGCACCCCCAGACACAGCTCAGTTCCAGCAAAGGCAGTACAGAAGTCCACGTGCGCTGCAAATGTTTGAAATGCTGGCAAAACAAATTGCTAGGGAACCCACAATAAGTTTTCTTCTGCAAGCGGATGTGTCGGCACCGTGTGTGTTTGTGCATCTGGTGCAGTAAGTGGCTCTGCTTTGTGGAATGGCTCGTTGTCAGTGTTAATGCTGGGCTTAGGAATCTCAGTCACTACCCATGAGGCTGGTGCTGAGCAGCTGCAGGACAAAGCGGTGTTCTCTGCCTCCGGAGAGCTTATGAGACAGCGCCACAGGTGAGCAGAGCAGGCACAAGAAAAGCTGAAGAAAAGAGCAGCAAGAAAAGGGTGCTTTGCAGGCAAGAGCTGCAGCAGAGGAGCAGCTTCTGCTGCCCTTCTTCCCAGGGCTCTGGTGGGAAGGGGGTTTCTAGCACAGGGGAGAGCAGAGGGGTGTCAGGAAGCTTCACCAAGCATGGAGGCCGTGTCAGTGTACAAAAGCAGCTGCCTGAGAAGTGGAGGTGGATATCATGGTGGGACCAGAGGCAGGCACTGACCTGGTGCCTGTGGAGAGGTGGTCAGTAGGGTGTGATGATCTGGGTGGAGAGCTGGGCAATGGGTTTTGGCAAAGTGCTCAAATAGGATGTCTCTGCAGCCGGATACACTTTGTCAAAGGAAAAGAAGGTTCTGGTGATCAAGGCGCAACTTAACTCTCTTAAGTGAGAGTTTTCCTTGTATGGCTGGATTAAAAAGGTCACCTCTGCAGCAAAACAGCTGAAAAGCAGAAAGAGTCCGACAGAGAGGCATGGTCTGAATGTGAGTCCCAGGCTCGGTGGGGACAGATAGGCCTTCCTAGGGCTAATATCCATACTATCTGAGAAAGGCAGAGAGCTTAAGGGTCACCACGTCAACTTTCTAAAAGATGAGTGAACTAATGATGGAAATCAGTCTGAATTTAATTACTTCTGTGGTTTTCACCCACCTTGCTGTCATTAATGTTAACCAGGTCCTTTATAACAAATATTACTGCATGTGGATGGATGACTTGGACTACATCTTTTATTCTGTTTGGCCGGGAGCTGAAGGTCCTTGTGGGCAGCAGCAGATGACAGCCATTTTGATGGAATCCTTCAGCTGGGATCCTTGTGTATATACTGGCCTAAAAGTCACTTTTCATACCTAAAGGCACGCCTATTAAATTACAGGATCGCAAGATTGAATCGGCAAGGGTCCATGAAACAGTTGTTCAGTGCAAATTCACTTTAAAAAATTACGTATTAGCCTTATGATTAATAACATGCTTGTAGCCTTGGGTTAATCTTGCAGAAGGACCCTCCAGCCCCAGTCTGCAGAAGTATTAGCTATCACAGTCATTACCAGCATGTTCTATTGAGACTGACCAACTCTTCACATGTCAAGTAAACATTCAGCTTCAGGCCTGTCTGTCATTTATCACTGAGCCGGGGACACTGAGCAGAGATAAATTAAAAACTGCTGTCCCTCCTCTGGCTCTGTAAATGTACTTAAAAATATCGGTGTGTTGTAAGCAAGGCAGCAGATAATATTTGTAATGGCAAAGCAGCACTTTTCTGTCAGGACTTTTTCACAGATACAAAAAGATAGTAAAATGTCATGTGGATTGTGTTTTTAAAATTAAATAAAAATCAAGAGGCAGTAATTAAAACCTTCTGAGTGAAAGGAGGCTCCTAACTTTTATACCAACATCCAGGCATTTTTCCCAATTTCCTGCTACTTCTCCTTATCCCTATACTAATTATCTGGCTTTGTGGCAATCGGATGTCTGGTTCTCATTTATTGTGTTTTATAATTGCGTATTCATCCAGCTCTTATCACAAAGCTGGATCCATCGGCTTTGTTTTCCCTCCCTTAAATAATTTATATGTAAGGTTCAGCAAATGGAACCTTGCTACTTGTGTGAAGCTGCCATTTAACCATGAAGTGAAATGCTTTTATCGAGTTTGCCCTGCAGATATGGTCCGCTGTGGCAGTGCTGTCCATATTTGGTGGCTGTGCAAGGAGAGCCAGGTGGTGCTGCAAAGCATAGCACAGTGAAGCGTAGACAGATCTAGGTTTGACATTTGTCATCCTGTACTGCTAAAGGGAAGAGAAAAATCTGCTTTTCCATATGCTTATGCTTTAATTTTTGCCTGCAGTTTTGTCCAGATGGCCTTGTGAACATTGTTTACTTTAAGATGCTGTCCCAGATGTTTTTGAATGCCGATGGATAAATGCAACAACTGTGGTATACTAATACACAAATTATTTCCACAATTTTGGCGCTTTTCTCCCCTCTTTTTTTTTTTTTTATTTTTAACCATCTCTTTTCCCAAGCACTATTTTGGATGGCCCACTTCTCTGAGGGGAAAACATCTCCAGTTATAATATTAAACTTCTGAGAGTGAGCAGTGCCTTTGAATTGCAGATACTTGCAACTCCCATTCCTGTGCTGTGGTTTTCTGGAGCTCTGTGGGTGGACAAGCCTCAGACATTGTAGCATGGCCCTTCTAAGCATGCCGATTAAAAGGTGTTGCCTCGTGTAGCCCATAAAACAGGGACTGTTTCAGGGTTTGAGCAGCTCATTTGTTGTTTGTTACATTCAAAAACACTTTTTCTGCTTTTCCAAGGAGAACTCGGTCTTTTACTTTGCCCTTGTACTGTCTTAATTTTCCACATGAGTGGAAAGGAGAGTAATTTAAAGCTGTGTAAGCACTGTTAACAAGAACATTTAAAAATATTTTTAAACAGCAAAGCACCTCTAACTCTGTTTTGAAAAACTCTGATACAATTTGGAAGAATAGTTGCGCCTCGATGGCACTATAGGGTGCAGGCAGACTGCATCAGAAGCTTGTTCCCAGATACAATAGATATTTTAATGACTTTTTTATTTAATTATAGTTTTTTCATTTTCTAAGCAAGAAGGTATTTAGGAGTGTACATAAAAGAACCTATTGGCATGAGAATTTCATTAACATAAATAGGTCTGTTAGTTATTTCTCAAGAACACTTTAATGAGACTTCAATGTGAAACTCATTAGAACAAATACATGAATTCATATGTCAAGACAGAGATTGTAGCATCACAGTTCTTGGCATCTATTAAGTCCATAACTCATTTACATTGACATGCATTGTTAATCAATATTTAAGACACTGCAGATGTCAGTAATGTTCACATTTAGTCCTGCAACCATGACAATATGAAAGTTGCTAGTAGAATTCAAGGCTAAATATTGTTACCTCAAGTCTTTCCATTACCTCTAGGCTACAAGTTAATGACTGTCTAACTTTGCTGCCCCTCATCTATTTAAATAATAAGGGAAACAGGGAATTATGTGGATGTCGTAGCATAGTTTTATCAATTTTTTGTTACTTGAAATTAAAACACTAGCAGTGTATGTCTGTGGGTTGCATTAGCAATTCCTCAGGCTGTGACAAAGGAAGGTGGGTTGAGGAGCAAATGTAGAGATAATGAGTCCAGTTGGGCTGTTGGCAAGGCAGTTGGAATGGAACACTGTAGTTGATAAAGACTTGCAGCATTCAGTGGTAACTTTCGGCTACCTCCATTCAAATGCACCAAAAAGCAGCCTTTGGGTGGTGTTTCTAATTTGTCTAATGAACATACATCTCAGCTGCCTATTGTTAATAAATGAACTCATTTTACTTTATTTATTGCTTGTGTAATTGTGGAAGTTACAGTCTTATAGGACAGTATGATTACTATGGAAGGTTTTGTTCAATGTATGTAGTTGTTGAGGGCATGTTTTTACTCCCCAGGGGTATATCTGATGATGTCTGTTTTTTTGGTTTTTTGGTTTTTTTTATGACTGCGTACAGGGGCTTTGAGTATTATCAAGGTATCTTTCCACATATGTTAAAATTAATAAACATAATCATGAAAAGACTTAATTGATTAAACTATGCCATTATGTGGTCATATTAATCTATAATTTAATTATAGGTTCATCAAAAATCGTACGTCTTCGCGAAGAAAACAGTGAAACAAGTGAAATACTGAAAGGAAAAAGCTCCGGTAATGGTGCATCCGTTCCAGTTAAAGGGATAAATAATTTAGGAAATACCTGCTTTTTTAATGCTGTCATGCAGGTAAGATGGAAAGAGCATACCACTTTCTCTTAATAGATTTCAGAAATACTGCACCTGTATAATCTATGAGCTTCTGGAAAGGTTCTGAGTGTTACGAGTCTTCATTCTGCTTTCTGAAAGTCCTTTACAAATTCTTTTTACTCCTTGCTATCCAAGGAGTATTTCCTGTTATAATAAAAAAGAATTCCTGGATCAGTAACATTTTGCGCAATAATGAGATAAGGGAAAATGCCAAGTGTTTTACACACTGCGTATGTGTGTGGGTTGTACTCTAGCATATGGTTTTGTTTGAAGTTCAGCATTATCAGTCATGACTAGTGCAGGGTATTTACCACACTGGTGATATGAATAGTGGTACTTTGTGCAGAATGTAGATGTCTACACTCTGCTTTGGGATAATTTTAAACGCCTGCAATAGATGCAGTTATAAAATTAGTTTTATTATGAGGTTTTTTCTGACTAGAATAAGGGGAATGAGCTATACTAGTATACATCTATTGATGTTTAGTGCACAACCAATCCAATGTCCTCAAAAAAAGCAGCAGCCTTTAGTGGGTTTTATATTGCACCATCCTGTTGCTTGTCAGCTGAGCAGAGACATGTCTATGTCTGCAGACCTGAGTGAACAAGTGAAAGAAAACTGCTACAAAGGTGATCTGCACCAGCACACTTTACCTTGTGTTTGTGATGTTGATTACAAAACTCATCAAAGAGATAGTAAAACTGCAAATCGTTATCTGTCCATACTTAGGGCATGGTAGAAACCTAAGTGATCTTCAGTCAGAGCTGACCAAAAATAAAGAAACAAAGCTGAGATGTATTGAGTTGGTTTCACTCCTAAATTCAGAGCGGTAAAACTGTTCAGTGTGCCAAAGCCTTTGTGCTTCGTGGGGCATGATGAGAGGGTCTGCAAAGTTTAAAAGAGGCAAATAGTTTCTAATAATAATGTCCTCATCATAAAAAAGAAAATTAATGAATCTTGTTGCTCAGCATAAAGTTATTACTAGTGAACTATTTTGAAATTACAGGAAAAGAAATAGATACGATTTTAGAAACAGTTAGATCAGTGATTTTTTTAGTGCTCTTTCTAGTGGTCTGATCTAAACCTCAGTTATGCATTATGAAATATATCTGGTTTTGTCTACCCCTGAATCTAGAATGTATAACTAAAGAAACTGTAATTGAATGATCAGCATGTTTCTTGTGGTTTTTTTTTCCTTTAAGAACTTGGCACAGACTCACGTACTAAATGAACTCATGTATGAGATAAAGGAGAAAGGAACAAAGTTAAAAATCTGTCATACTTCAGATTCTCAATTGGTAAGTATGCACTGAGAAAGACAAATTTGGGAAAATGTGAGAAGAAGCAGCAGGACAGGAAATCACATCACTGTTAAAGGCACACTGTTACTGTCCCATTTCCTTTGCATTTTAATTGTTTAGCTGGTTTACATTACCTGTGAACTGACTTCTTTTGCAAAAATCATTACTCAGCTGGGGAGGAGGAGGAAGAATTACTTGCTTTCACATTTTGTGATATTGAAGTATCAAATAATGCCTGATCTTAAGGAAGAGCAGCAGGTTTATTTTTATTTGCCATTTAATTTCTTCAGTATGAATGTATGATGCAGGAAATGGTTTGTTTGGCTCTAGAAAGTGTCCATGAAATATTTACCATCCCAACCCTTCATTGATAAGTCATGTAAAGTTTATTACGTGCTTCACAAGCCAGGGGATTAAAATAAGAGAAGCGAAAATTTCAGTGAGGAACAAATTTCTTGTCCTCAAGCTCATTGCAGGCATATGGGAAAGTGTCTCCTGTGGCTATTATCCAAAGAATATTCTGCTGTTCTGGTCATGTCTTAGAGACTTGGAGTTTCATTATATGCTGTTGGCAATAAAGATAATACCCCTTCCCCTCTGCTAGCTGAAGCAAACAGTTTACAGAGGATTTTTTCGTAGCTTTTTCCTTTTTTTTCCTGCTGTTTGCTGTGAGCTTTCTGGTGGCAGTGAGGGTAGAGGAGTGGTATTCTGTTTCAGATACCTCTGAAATGATGAGGATTTCACTGTGTTGCTGTAGGTGATGTTCATAGCTTCTCCAGACGAGAACAGTGTGAAATTCACTGCATTGCTGTCTGTATTTCCTCCTATGGCAGTTCTGAGCAGCAGCATGTTTCACTAAGTTATCCTGAGCCACAGCAGAGGTCTGGAGCTTGTTTTTGCCCAAAGGCTTAGGAAGCCAGTGGGGTGTTGGGTTATGCTTCATGTGTAACTTGCACAGCCATAAGGTTGAAAGATTTATTTTTTGTTTCATGACAGTGCTTACAATGTAGATAAGGTCTTTGGAGCAAAGACTTAATTTTCAGTTTTCTGGTCTTTTTATGCCAATGCAGAATTAGAGGGCTGCAGTAATCTAATTAATAGTAAAGTAGAAACCTGCAGCTTCCTGCTTGGTAAGAGGCCTTTCCCCACCTTTTGATAATATATGTAAAGCAAATACTTTATATTTGTGTGTATCCATAGTGTTTATATTTTGTGTGGATCTGCTGTCTGGATGAGGCACCGTCTCAAAGTGTTTATTGGCACTTGTAATCTGTTTTTCTGAGAGTCAAGCCAGCTATAGGGAGCACTCTGGGCACGTATGAACCTTGGAGCATTTTAGGGAGCGCTGGTGGTCTGTGGCCATTGAGACACGTGGTGTGTAAGCAGTGCAGGACTGTCTTCTGCTATAAGACTGGCTTGAGTGGCTGCTGGCTGGATCCTTCCCAGACCCAGAACTGCTGGCTGGGGTGAATGTTATACCAAGAGGGGCTCTGCAGGATGCACACTGTGCCTGTCTCCCAGTGCCACGGGGAATGCGTGGGATCTGCCTTCAGCTCTTGCTGTGAACCACTGCTGGTACCTTCACAGCACCTGGTTTGTGGAGGAACAGGGTGTATTTCTGTGGCTGTCGGATGTGTGGAAATTTCAGTGTGTGGCTCGCAGACCAGAGAAGCTGGACACCCTGTTCCTAAGGCTGGGTAACAGCCGCTGAGCACAATCTTTTGCTGGCCCACAGAGGTGGTCACCTGGGTTGTCTCTCCAGATGAATTTCAGTGCATGTGAGGGTAAGAGTGAAGCAGGTAATACAAAGGTGATCTGTTTTTGTGAGAACGAGACTGGCTCATTGACATGCCTGTTTCCAAAGCTATTGGTTACCACCAATTTGCTCAACAAGAATTATTTGGTTTTGTGACTATTACTCCTTAAATAATAAGCCTGCTCTTAAACTATTACGATCAGATAGGTGACATCAACATTTTAAAAAAACCACCCTGAAACACTGTTAAGACTGAAATATACATTGCTCGTTATTCATGTATGTAGCAACTTGAAAGAAGTCTTGTGTCATTACCTTTGAAATCTGATGCGTAATTTGCCTTTGTTTTCAAAGGATCCTTTGGTGGTAAACCTGTCCAGCCCGGGACCTTTGACTTCAGCAATGTTCTTGTTCCTTCACAGCATGAGGGAGGCTGGAAAAGGTCCTCTTTCTCCCAAAGTGCTGTTCAGCCAGCTTTGTCAAAAGTATGTATTGTCAGTACCTTTCACTTATTTTTTAAATTTTAATTTCCAGCGATGTGTTTCTAAGGGTGCAATGTCTGTTGTCCTTTCTAAAGAAGCTGTTAGATTTTTACCAGGCAGTCCAGAAAACAGCTTGTTCATGTTTTAAAGTTGCTGGACTCCTTGTTGCATGCCAGGGTTGTACCTGCTCTTCCTGTAATGTATGGCCCAGGTCATAACCATGGACGTTCAATGGGCTTCGAACTGAGTTTGAAGGGGCAGAAGAGGGCATGGTAGAACTGAATAAAATAGGACCACCTTCCAGGTTTTGTTGTTTATTAGCATAAAGCTGTGCTAACACTGCAAAGTGTATGTAGGTATTTTGTAAAAAAGAGTAAGATTTTAAATGGGGAACCTCTGCTATGATGTCTAGCCTTGGCATCAATTCAAAATTAAAAAGGGTCTAACAAGTAAGGACTTGAAACAGCACTGAAATGGCATATGGCTCCAGATTGCAAAGAGCTTACAAGCCCTAAAGAAACTCCTGTTTCTTGGTGTGGAAAATGTTTACAGTGGTGCTTTGTAGGTACTTTGAATTATGATGCAAACAGTCTTGCTTTTTAAAACACCTGTAGAAGAGCTACTTAGAAGTTGATACAAATATTTAAATATTGTCTTACAAGTAACAGAATCTGTAGAAGCAGAGTAACTGGAGGATGATATATATGAATCTCATATTTAAAATGAATAATATTGCATGATAATTTATTTGCTACAGTATTATTGCAAGGAACTTTAAGCAACTTTGAAGTTGCAACCACCTACCATGATATTCCAGGACAACCTTACTGAGCAGGAATGGATTTAAAATAGAAAATAAATAAAGAAACAAAAGCTTTTAGACTAGAGCATTTAATTCTGTAAAGAAACAAGTCATTACCTTTTCTTTATCCTCAAAATTCAGCTTCAGAAATGTAATATTATATTTTCTCTGTTGTCTTCCTTTTGATTCTTTTGAGGTGTAAAAGGAAATGTGTATGAAGTGACCTTACAGCATTTTCAAGTCAAACAGCAAGGTTCTTTGTTTAGCATTATTTACCTCAAAGAAAAATACATAGGGAAGAAAACTATATTGTTTTCTCACTCCTCCTCCTTGTGCTTTGAGGCTGTCCCAAAAAATGTGATTGTAAGAATTAAATTTGGCTGAGAAATGGAAGGGAAATTATTAAATAACAATATTTGGGGTTTTTTTCCTAGTAAGTATTAAGGATTGAAGGGAAAAGATGATGTAAAACATGTTTTGAAGCCCACTTTAGCAAATTAATTGTGAAATAATCACAATGGAATGCACTTCAGATGGCATGGCATTTTTAGAAGTGACAGGTGTTTTGTATCTGCTCTGTGTGTGTAGTCATCAAGCGATGTCAGTATTAAATCTCAGCTATCTTAGTTGTTCTTTTGTTGTTGTCTTTTGATCAAGATGTGCATATGCTCTAACTAGCAGCTAAAATTGAAGCATTTTAATGTGGTCAGCAGACTTTTGCTGTTTAGATGTGTATCTGCTAGCTCCTACCATCTCTTGTTTTCATCCTTACTTCTTACTTTTGTTATCCTTGCAGAACACCACTTAGATACAAATCCTTCACTAGCTCTACGATCAATAACAAAAGTGTCAGCCACATCCTGTTAGTGAGAAGTTAGGTGTTTGGGGGCAGTAAGGGGCTGGACAGGCATGACAGAAGGTCTTTTTGGTCTTTGGTCTTTTGGTCAGGTATGATCTTTGGTTTTGGTGACATAAGCAAGAACGGGGCGGGGGGGAGTTTCAGAGAATACAGCAGTGTGCAGTAGTAGGAGAATGGGAAATCTATCTTTGTAAACTGAAAGCATTTACTATTTTTTAGCTTAAACAGTATAAATACAGTGTTCTGTCATGCCATTTTTACAAAGCCTTTTTTTTCTTTTTTTGCTTCTCGAATGCTGCCAAGAGGTTGTGTTAATAAAGTAACCCTAGAGGCAGGCACTACTTGTGGTGTTCACACTGCATTAGCATGAACTCTTTTTATTCAACAAGCAAAGTTCAAACAAGTTTCCTAAAGAGATGACAGGATGAATGTGTAAAAGGGAGAGCTACAGTGACACAAAATGCTCGTATTTCAGAGATACATCAGAGAAAGACAAATCAGTTAACTACCGGGGAGAAGGGCATGGAGGAGACATTCTTACAGTAGTTTTGGGTTTACATACATTGCATAAAAGCTTGCTGACTCCAGTTGCAACCTCTTTTTCTTTTTTTTTTTTTCCTAAAAGTTCATTCTTTCCGAATTACAGATCTTGCTGTCTCAGTGCAGGTGTACAGCATATGACCATACCTTTCTTCAGTAAAGAATTTATGAAGGAGATTGTACAAATAGTGTAGGATGGAAAAGGGAGCAGCTCTGGCATGTCCCTGAGTGGGATCCCGAAACCTGCAAGTGGATACACGTTCACTGCTCAAAAGCAGTAAGAGAACTGGAACATAGTCATTTTCAGCTGCAAACTGCTTCTTTAAGAGTCTGAGGAGATCATGGTGTGAAGTTCATAATCTAGTGTTTGAAAGGGCATTTGTGGTGCTCTTTTTTTTTATTAAATAACAAAAGAAGAAAATGATACTGCGTGTTAATTTTATGAGGTGGTGGGGTAGCCAGGTTGAAGAAGGGGAGAAGAAGAAAAGAAATGGATGAGTCTTTCTATAGCAACTGTTTAGCGTCTGGTACTAATTCATCCACTGTTAATTTTGTTAGTGTTGCAGCTGTCAGATGTTTTGCGAGGACAGATTGTGAGCATAGCTATGGGGCCCTTCTGTTGGTTTTCCACTATGCTGAATATCAGGACTGCAGACTTCTGACTTATCTGGAGACTTAGTGACTAATGCAACATTGATGTATTAAGAGGTCATAAATTTTATTTCCTTTATTTTTTATGATTGAATAATTTTATTGGTGGAAGAAAGCTTAGTTTTGTGTAGCAAGTAAATGTTACAGCATATAAGTGATGAGTCCAGAAAGGCATTACAGAATTTAGCTGCTTCAAGCTTCCATCAAATAGTTATTAACAGAGGTATTTTATTGCTACATTACCATGCAAAAAAAAATACATCCCTAACAAAGGTTTTATTTGTGTTCACA
The DNA here is from genome assembly GCA_013398015.1 of Oreocharis arfaki. Lineage (NCBI taxonomy): Eukaryota > Metazoa > Chordata > Aves > Passeriformes > Paramythiidae > Oreocharis > Oreocharis arfaki. The sequence continues at coordinate 322,272 of VZRR01005017.1, read as the reverse complement.
AAATGTACATATGTCTTCCTTCTCCAAAGACTCTTCATTCTTCCTTCTCATGTGCAGAAAGTAGAACAGAAGGCAGAGGTGGGACTGGCAGAATGGAGGTCATGTGTGGTTAGGACAGTTGATATTAATGGAACTATAGTTTTGGAGGGGGAACCTAAACAATTCCACATTTATCACTTCTAAGAGGAAGTGCTAAGGAAAACTAAGGTAATGCTATACAAGACTTAAAGGAAACAGGATTTTTGTCATTAATTTAGGAGTCTTTTTGAGCCTTTTCTTTTGAAATAATACTGCTGTAGGAAAAATATCTTTTTAGAAAAGATTTTTTGCTTGCTTATTTTTCCCATAAGACTTTTACCATTTAAGAATAATAGCAGAACATACAGTTGATGTTACGAATTATTTTGTGTCCCTGTCATGCCTCCACGTGCCTTGCTTGGTGGTGCTGCGTCGTGTTCAGGAGCTCTGACAGAGGAGATTACAGCTTCTCTGTGCAGCAGCAGTTGAGAGATTGCATGTCTTTTTTGTCAGCAAACTTTGTTGGAGTTTTCATAATTTTAGGAACAAGTTTATGAGTGCAAAGTAGACAAATTGCATGTAAAAGTGTGTGTTGGCAGAAATCATCTGCATGTATTGCTGAGCTTTATGTTCATTTCTACTCAGGAGGGAGACCTGTGTAGCATTTTGGAGAACACAAGTATTTTCGATGTGTGATATTGGTGAGCTATGTGAGCAAAGCTTAAAGATAAAATGAAGAAATAATTTTGTTAGGTACATAGGAGGTATATTCTCTATTTGGGTTAACCAGCATTTAGGCACAGGTAACAAAAATAAGAAGCCTTTATGTCAATAGGGACTTGAATATTGGGAGTTCAGGCAGGAGAGAACACGAAAAGAAGACATGACAGCAAGAGAAGACAATGAATGATAGAAGATAAATTAGTTGTGTTTTTTCAGCTGCTCTTGTAAGAGTTCAAGGAGCTGTCTGTGAAACTGAAAGGTAACAGATTTAGAGCCAGGGGAAAAGAAGAAAAAAAAAAGGCAGTTTTTTAAGCATTTTACAGGGTTAACCTGTGGAACTTGCTGTCACAGAGCTCTGTTGGAAATCTTAAAGGAAGAAAGAATCGATCTGGTGCATTGCAAGAAAGTGGAGGTATCTCGTTTTCCCTTCTGGTGGAACGTGAGACAAAAACGGTGAAATAAATTGGCTGGCACATCCAAAGGAGAACCAAGTGCTGTCTTTCCATGCCCTTGAGATAGTACAGTTGTGCCTGTTGTTATCTGTTACTTGCATGTAGGGGCAAGCCCATGTTTGGTTGGGCTCCTCCCAAGCGCCTCCTACCAAGCAGAACTCTGTAGCATATGTACTGCATTAAAGGATTCCTGTGCACGTTGCCCTACTGGAAAAAATCAAATAGTATGTTCTGTTTTCTGTTTCCAAGCATTTATTGTTGTTTCGAATGTTTTCCAAGGTATTAGGCTATCTTCTGTACATCGACAGTAATTCTTGAAAGGATGATTTTGGAGAAGATTTTTGTAAGAGACAGTAAAAGTATGTCAGCTTTGTGCAGTATGATTGAATGACTTTAATTATATCCCAGTTCTGCTTTTAAAGCATAGCTTAATTTCCCTCAAATGAATATAATATAAGGATTAAAACTATGAGGGTTTTTTTTTCTTTGAAATACTATGTTACTATGTAGTTTTTGTTACTACAGCACTCTAGGAAGTAGATCGTCATGAAAAATATTTCTTTAACTGACAGCCAAGCAATTATAACTGGTCTCCAGATGAGCAACGAGAGGCTAGATAAGTAGTGTGCATGTAGATGTCACAGTTGTCCTTCACCACTTATGGCCATTAGCAGGAGTTCAACCTGTTCTGTCATTATCCTGCTGACACTGTACAACAGGTTGTATCGCACTGGCACTGGCTTCCATATGTCAGCACATCTGTGAGCGGTCAACTCACCCAACCATCTCCAAGCCCCCCACTTTTGCCAAGGATATTGCTTGAAGCATATTTTCAAGGAGACGAGAGCACACATGTTTTAGTTGTCAGATTTCTGTGTATCAGCATGGATTAATTCCCTTTTCTTCTCTAATACTGGTTTATAAGTGTAGGAAATTTCCAGTAAATGTGTTGTGAGGTGTGAAATTCCCTCCTTCCTTTTTATTGTTATTTTGAGTTTCCTCTTGTGGTTTCCCCCCCAAAACAAATGCACTTATCTCGAATGTTAGTCCACAAAACATGAGATATTTAGGAATATATGCAACATTACATAGCGTGCTATGTACATGAATGACAGATTAACTATATCTTAAGCAGTGTTAACAATGACATCATTTGTCAGTCCAACTAAATGACTCAACCTTAGAGGGAATCTTTACAAGTCACTTTCCCTGCAACTTCACTTTTAAAGTGATAGGTGTTACATTCCCATCATCCTTGTTTCCATTAAAATTCAGGCATATGAATTTAGTACAGGCCCTGATAAGCCTAAATAATCTTGTACTTGTAAATGCACTATATTCTAATAAAATGCAAAAAAAAATGAAACAAAAAATTAAAAACTTCTGTGGCTGAGTTAGTTTCCTCCCCTTTTAATTTAAGCTAATAAAACTGTGTGAAACATGCAGGTAAATTATTTTACTTTGAAATACAAGTTAGTAAATTAATTTTCATCTGAAATGATTTTTGTATACTCGTCAGTGAGAGGTTACACTGCAAACCATAGGCAGTAACAAGAAGCATGTGTGGGGCTTTTTCCTGATTTGCATTGAATATTTAGCTCTGTGAGGTGTCTCTGCAGTGAAAAAAACCCTCCTGAAACAGTGATGGAGTTTTTGCTTGCTGCTTTGTCAAGCAATTATTAATTTTTCTTCCTTTGTACTGTTGTGTCTCTTACAGAGAGGTAAGAGAGGTCCCGCTTTTGTGGCCAAAAAATAATAAAATCCCTGTTAGTACCAGGATCCAGAATGTGTACATATGTAAGGTTTCCTTGCTATACTGGAGCTACTAATGTGCCTTTACTGCAGGAGATGGGCTGAATATACTCACTGATTCTCACTGCCACAGGCAAACAAGAAATTTCTCATAAATTAATGATAATACTATGGCTAACTAACCAGATTTCTCAGAATTGAACTGATTTTGGCATCTGGGTTAAAAAATGTGTTTTCAGATTCCTAGACATTCAATGAGATAAAACTGTTTTAGTGAATTGAAAAGTGAAACTGTGCATGCATGCAAACATATGCTACATATGTTATTTGTTGTTTAAATGTATATTGAGTGTTTGATTGGAGCCAAAATAAAGGTTCAGTGCTTTTCAGAAAGTATTTGTGATTTATAATCAAATTTATTAGAAATAAAACTTGTGATTTTAATAGAAGAAAACACTGCATTTTAGGAATATTAAAATATTTAAGATTATTTCAATTTTTAAAATTTGAGATTTATTTTGAGGTTGACTTGCTCATGAAAAACAATTCACTTTCAAAAGAATGCTTAAAAAAGTCACCCACTCTACTGATTCCAGATTTTATAGTAAGCCTCACAGTACAGTAGCATCATTAAATCATTTTTAACTAGGGATATTGTCAACTTTCTGTCAAAATCTGGATACGAAGTGCAATGTGGAAGTATCCTATCCTATTGAAATGTGAATGTGTTGTTTTGCGTGTGCAGGTCCAGATTTGTTCCACTTAATTTTAGGCACTGACCTTACATATCTGCCTTGTCACCTTCAATCCTTCTCGAGTTACACCCCAAAGTGCCTCCAGGCAACTGTTCAAAACTGAGACCTCCCCTTATCGCTATCCTGCCTGTAGCCCATGACTGCTGTGCCCTAACTTGGCGTCTTGACACCTTGCCCAGCTTTACATTTTACTGTTGAAGGCACGTCACACATCTGGTGTGTTTTCTGATCACTTTTAATTTCTCCCGCCCATGAGCACAAACTTCCAAGGCAAATCTGAGCAGCTTTAGAGCATGAGTGGGACGAAAGCCTCGCTCATCCTCAAGAACCTTGAACAGCTGAAGAGCGTTGCTGGGCAAGTGAGATTGTTGTGCCAGGGGAAATACCAATACGTGTTTGCATCTCTTTATACTGGCTGGTGGCAGCATGCAATCCACAGCTCAAAAGCCGGCTCAATGTGTGTTTAATAAAATTGAGGAGCTGAGTGAGTGGTTGGTTTTTCTGGCTGCTCTGCCAGTTTGATAAAATTCCTGTTTGAGCTGTGGTAATCCAAATGTCCCCTGTGCTAGGTTTTGGAAGGGGTGCACATGGTTAGGCCTGCATGTGCTCACCTGGGTCTGCAGCAAGAGTCACTGCTGCCATTTGGTGGCATTACTGGAAATTCAGAAACCCACCTGTTGCAATCCTGAGTAACTTGCTCTAGGGGACCCTGCTTGGGCAGGGAGGTTGGGTTAGGTGACCTCCAGTGGTCCCTTCCAACTCCTTGTGATTCTCTGGAATCTCATTTTAGATTAAGTAGTTCAAGACTGTAATTAAAGATCTAAAGGGTAACCTGCCTGGAAAGAAAGGTATAGCTTGGCCAGTCAAATACAGTTTCTGTGAATAGAGATATGTTAATAGTGAATATTTTCACAGTCTCATTCGGGGTTGCAAGAACCTGAAGACTCCAGTTGTTTATTAGAAGGCTTCTAGTTGTGGTTATCTTCATAAGGAGGACACCTTAAGGATCTATCCATGTACTCATAAGTTTATTTTTTCTAATTCTATGTAATCTATGCCTGAAAAATATGATGTTTAGAATACATTTAGATGCTGTGCATAGTAAAAAAAGAATTCAACACCTCTTTGATAGTAGTGATTGATACTATTGAATGGCTGTCTCAGAACAGATGCAACGTTACCCCTGTGCAGTTGCCTAAAAGATCACCAGTGTAAACAGGAGAATAGTCAGAGATGGATGTTTTTCCTCTTTGGGCTTCTGAGGGTCCTGTGGATGCTGCTGGTGATCTAAAAGGACTATTAATGCACATTTGAGATTTCTCCTCAAATGAGAAATGGGTGAGATAGCAAAGGAGGTTAAGCACTTGGAAAATCTTCTTCCTCTCTCTTCCATGGCATTGGGAATGTGGTGGTACAGAAGTACTGGTGTAGTCTGTCAGGAAAGAGCTGCTAGCATGGATGAGACTCTACTGGCAAATTGTGTTTTAGTCAAGCCATGACTCCCAAAAGTCAAACTGCAACCCAGGTTAAAGTGCAGCCTTAGTGGTGAAATGGCTTGCCACACCAGAAGCTTACTAAAGCCCCGTGAGGTCCAGCAGGGATTGTACCTATTTGTACCCTGGCATCCAACAAGTGTCTGATGTTAACATTGTCTTGTTAAGAACCTCCCAAAATAATTAAAAATTCATTACTATTTCTTTCACAGGGCTCCTCGATTTAAGGGATTCCAGCAGCAGGACAGCCAGGAGCTTCTGCACTATCTGTTGGATGCAATCAGGATTGAGGAGACAAAAGTAATGTCTTTGTGTGTCTTTTAAAAGTGAACTGCTAGTCATTCTTCAATGTTCTTCATGTTCCCAGTGTTTTAAAGATGTACTTAATGGAGTAGGAGTGTCTGTTTTCATTATCTTGAGAAAAATAATTTTTGAAAGATATTTGGTTATGTTCATGTTGATTTGTTAAGATTGGAATGAAAGTTCCAGTTAGTAGTAGAAGGAGTATGGTAAGTAGAACATGGTAACTTTAGGAATCCGAGTTGTTTGCCCTTACAAAAAGGAGAAAAAAAAAGGACATCTGAGACGTCAAGAAAGAAAAGGTAGGACCTCTGTGTTAGCTGACAAAGTGAATTTAAAGCTTTGGAACAAAAATTAGGAGTTCTTAGCTATGGGCCTGCCCACTATTTTAACTGAAATTTTTCACTGAAAATTGTGGGAGGAAAAAAATATCATGCAAAGTTTCTTATGTCTCTTGAAAGTGTGAGGAACGCCTTGTTTTGTCAGAAAGGTGCTGCTTTTCATTCCTTAAAATCTGCATCCAAGTATGTGAAGTACAGAAGCAGTTTATTATATTGAAAACGTCCCTGTGAGGTTTTTGTGTTTCTTTTCCTTCGTTATTTGTGCTTCCTGCATTGTTCATGCAAGAAAGGGTGTATTTGGTTGCTATTTTGACCATATCAGATTTAATCTGTCTGCCTTAGTCCTGGACCCTTCTTTTCAGATGACATTTTGTGGTAAATAGCCTTTTCTAGGCCTCCTCTAAAGGAAGGCCTTAAATCTTGTACTGACTAGAGTATTTCCTCTTCCCTTTCATTTAGTAACCCAATGAATGTCATGATTCTGAGCTGAATTATCTCACAGATAAGATGTAAAGCTGTGTCCGAGCCCAGTTCCTGGCACTACAGTAGAGCTGAATGAGTCCCCATCCTGCCAGAATACTAATATTTATTGATCTTGTCAGCAGCAGTCTTGATTATAAACAGAACTGAACTTAAATTAAAAACAGTGAAACCTTGTCACTGTCACACTTAGAAAATGTCTGGAACAGGGCACACAACCGAAGCAGCTGACTTCATCAGAAAACAGTTGTTATGTTTTTGCAGCAGAGGGAAACTTTTTTTTTTTTTAAATTTTTGTGTAATGAAAGGTAAAAACTATGTTTTCTTGACTAAGGAGGATTCACAGAAAGCAGGATTATTACAACAACTAAGCTGCTTCTCCAGGAGGTGCTGGTGCTTTCCCCTCAAGTCAGTCTCCTGTCAGCTTCAGCAGTGGATGTGCCATCATTGCAATAAACCTGCATTAGCATTTGCCTTTTGAATCATTTATTTTCAGAGGGCAGTGACAGCTACAGTACCTATGTCAAAAGAGTGATGGAAGATGGCGAGAATTTACGGTGATTTTTGGGCAGTATTTCTGCCACCCCATCACCAGGCAGAGAGAGGTGGGTGCCACCCTGCCCTGTGATTACATCCCACTGCTGCCCTAATGGTGCATGACTGCAGACACATCTTTATCACCTCAGGGTACTCTGCCACCGACAATACTAGTAAAAGCTCTCCCCTTCCCTCTCTGTTGTTTGTTAGTTATCCCATGTTTCAGGTCTGTAGGTGGCAGACAACCAGCAAACGGAAGGCCAGTGCTGGCTGGAGCCTGGCAGGAGCCCGGCAGCTGCCCCTGTGGCCTCCCCACCACGCGGGCTCTGGCTGGGCACTGCCTGCAGCAGCGTGTTTGCCACCAGAGCCCCATAGCGGGGGTTACAGCCACTGAACTTCCTCTTTCATGCTGCTTTTAAACTTTCTTCTTGGAAGAGGGAACAGCCCTGCTGAAAGGTGGCTGGCTGCTTTGCCATCCCCCTATGAGACAGCTGAACATGGCCATTGCTGCTTTCCCTATCCCTGCCAGGATTAGTTGTTTTTAAACCCTAAGTTTTGATGAGAAATACATATAATACATAACATGGCACTACTTTTAGGAGCTAACCAAAAATCACATTATACTTTTGCCTCTTCTGTCTGGTTTTGTGTTTGTACCTGACACCAGTGCTGAACTTTTTCGTTTTCCTGTGGCAAAAAGTTAAAAAGCGTGTTTGTACATTAGTGGACTTGTAAACTAAAAGCTTGGCCATACAACAATAAAGATGACATAGTGTCTGCCGTTTCCAGCAATGTGGGCTGGAGATGGTTTCACACCGGGGCCTGAAGTGGCTGAACCCTGCTGCTAATTGATTAATGTCTGCTGCCATGGTCCACAGCACCCTGCCCATTCAAAGACTATGTCTTTCTTTGACCTAAATAAATGGTTCAACGCGCTAATCCCAACAAAAGGGTTGCTTATGGCCCTAAACCCATTTATGGTGCTCAACTTCATGAATTACCTATTGATTAATCCTTTTAGTATATTGTTGGCTTTAAGATGAACAAAGCTGAGCTCGGGGCAGCGGGAGTTAATTCACAAGCCAGGTCACATACTCATAAGGTCGGAGTATGACTTGGTCTGATGGGTGTCTGAACTGGAAACCAAACCTCTGACGCTGTCTGTCATCCTCACGCTACTTTGATATGTGGCTTGGAAGTGTGCTTTGCTGCCTGGAAACTAGAGCCATTTATTAATCTTCCTGTTAGGACATAGAGTTTGAGTTGCTTGCAGAAGGTTTGATAAAACCATTTGGCTCTTAGAATGGTATCTTGCTCTATATGTGACTTCAGTATTTAATTATAAATGTCATTTGCACACCGACAAGGGAGACTTGTTTGTGTTACTAGAGTTTGTAGATCAGAGAGACAGGACATTTGCCAGGAAAAGGGGAAGCACAGGTCATGCATACTGGAGTCAGGGGACCTGGTTCATCCTCCTGCTTCTCGCTCTGCAGTGTGTCAGAGGCTGGGCTTTTCTACCAGTCCATGCAGTTCTGCTGCCAGGAATACAACATCTCCTCACCGCTAGGCAGCTGAGAAATAGTGGAGAGAAGCACCCCTTGTCTAGAGGGGCAGCTACAAATTCATTAACGAATTTGCTTCTATCTGATCCTTCTTTCAAACCTGTAGTTTTTTAGGATTTTCTTGAGTAAATGTTGGTAACACTTACATGGATTCAGAAGAAATTTGCTTTCTCTCCTAAGGTTTTTTAACATACCTCTGGAATTTGCACTGTTAGAAAATAAACAGCAGTGATAAAAATAGTGCCCAAACACAGTCACTGAAGTCTGGCTACTGAAAGACTCTTAGCTGCCTTCCAAATATTTTGTGTCCTAGTCAATCAGTATTAGTCCATTCACAGTGGGACAAATGGATAGTATTAGGTCACTGAAAATCTCCTAGTTTCCTGGTAACCTGTAAAGTGGCCTATGATGGTTCCCTTTTAGGGAAAGGAAATTTTTGGATGATTATCTACTAAAGTTAAGCTCATGTAATTTTGGCATTGTTAGTGAATAACAAAAGTAGTTTTACAATATTGAATTATGCTTGTTTTATGGAAATAAGACAAGATAAAGTCTAGTGATATATTACTAGTTTTTAGAATGTTTACACTTAAAATACTTGGTTTTATTTTTACTTCTAGCGTATACAAACTGGTATCTTAAAAGCATTTAATAACCCAACTACTAAGACAGCAGATGAAGAAACTAGAAGAAAAGTGAAAGGTATGCAACTCTTTACTGAAAACTTCTAAAACTGCACTAGTCTTTAAATACCATTTTCTTCAGAACTGCCTATGGCGAATATATCCGAAGTGCTGTAATTGCCAGGCTTTATTCTATGTTACTCTAGTGCCGCCTAGTGTGTACCTAAAGTATAGAGAGCTGACTTGCATCTTTGTATCCAGGAGAAAGGCTCCCCGATGATAATAAAGCAACTTTTAATAATAGGTAGAATTTAATTTTGTTTTCTAAAATAGCGTGCTCCATATTTGTTGTATAGTCATAATTACTTTATACTCAGAGAGGCCAGTTTCCATAAATAAAACTGATTTCTGTTAGTTCAGTGGTACTGTGAGCACTCTAAATACACTTACAAAGTCAAGATAGGCAGCTGTTTCTGAAGAAGGCATTTTGTTTTGAAAGAAGAGGTTTTATTTTTTTTTCATGTGTTTGTTTATTCAATAGTTCTAATTTGGGCGATTTTGTTTTAATTAAAGTCCTAATGATTAAGATGTTTTGTAAGTCATCCTTCCCAAATCTGCAAAAGTTAAGGCATAAAGATGTATTAGAAGAGGATCTAATTACATTTTTTAAGGCTTTGTAGTTGAAAAAAAACATTTTGAAAGGGTGATAACCTGTCTGCTTACCCCAATGTCTATATCAAGGCAATGCAATACTATGTATTCGAAAGAAAACTGAGATTTTATTTAAAAAGCTTCTTCTTAAGAGATGAAATATTCTGTTCTGTTACAGAAGATGGGGAAGGGAAGGATAAAAGGGAACCTTCTTAGTAAAATATTTTTAGATGTTGAGATAACAGTATATGATGTATTAGTTATTGTATTGTATTCAAAATGTTTTGAATATGTTTAAAATTGTGCTTTCATAATATATCTTGGAAAGAATTTTGTTGTACTTATAGTGTGGCATTGGATGTGTTATTTTTCACATTTAAAAAAGCCAATGTTTTTTCAGCATATGGAAGAGAGGGTGTGAAGATGAACTTCATAGATAGGATCTTTGTTGGTGAATTGACTAGCACTGTCATGTGTGAGGAATGTGAAAATGTAGGTATTCTGGAATTTGGTTTGGTGTGGAATAGATCACATACTGGTTTGATTACGTTGTCTTGAAAGTATAAAATTGTGTTGCCAATTTTATACTTGTTTGTTTGTTTGTAAAAACAAGACTTTACTGAAAGTTTCTCATTTGAAATGATTTATTCCTTCTTTAAAGCATTATCCTCCCAAACCTAAGAAGAGGGATCCTTTGAATTCAAAAAGGATTCAAGTACTGGGTTTGATTTTACATCTGACTTAAGGCTGGAGGTTCCAAATTCTATAATCATATGTGTTACATGTCAGTGTTATTTGATATTTGTAAAACACTTACCTATCTTAAAACATAAATCCTCCTGCCAGCTCTTCTGGGATACTCCTGAAAACTGGAAATTACTTACTTTGAATTAGAATGAGTGGGAAAATGCTAAAATTACTTCTTTTTCTTTGAAGTATTTTTTATAATTAACATAATAACCCTAATGAACAGTATATTCCTTTCATAATTAATATTACTGACATTCCATCATAAATGCTTTCCATGATCCTTATAATTTTCTTTTAAGTTTGAAAGAGAAAAATCGTATTTGCATGACTTTTCTAATTGAATGTTACATTTGTGTTTGGTTTAAAACATTCTATTTCATATTATAGAGATTAATTTACTTTATCAATCTGAAAAATTAAGCACAGTCCTGCAGTGCCAGGTAAACTTCCCTGTGTGTGATGTGCAGATTACTCTTCAATGTGCTACTAGTACCAATGAAGAACTTTGACTATATAAAAAATAGAGATTGTATATATTTTGCATGTCTCATCTGTTTTTGCTGGATTCTTATATTCTGCCTCCACAGGACTTGGGAATATGCTAAGCTAAAGCTGTAGCCCTTTGAGGAAGAGTTTAGCATTCATTTTCCTTTGCCTGCACTGGCAAGATATTTCTGATACGTGTTTGTTTGTGCAAACCGACCCTGTTTGAACATTGCTCACCAGGCAGTCACCAGAGCTGCCCTGCTTTTGATCTCATTTAATGCTTTACTGGAACTCAAACGTTCCTGAGTCCCTCACATAGCAGGTAAAAATAAGCTTGCAGCCCGTACCCCATGTCACAGGTGGAAGACGGGGTCACAGATACAAGAGAAGGGACACAGTGACAGTAATTGATGACATGACTGTGACCTAAATGTACAACATGATTTTTACTTCTTTTTTTAAGGTTTTGTTTTTCACAGTCTTTCCAGAGGTAATATAAGTCAATATTGGAAGGAATTCGAGAACAGCAAGGGAGAGAGCCTAAGGAACTTAGTGATAAAGGCAGATGGAAAGTGCTGAAAGAGATTTAGGTATGCTTTGCAAGATATTTCCAGCTTACACATGGCAAAATGAAACCTCAGTACAAAAAAAGAAGCTGTTTTTTTTTCAATCCCCTTTTTCCCTGTGACTGGATTTTTTTTACCAATTACTACATGGTGTGAAAAAATATAACAAAGCTTTTGACTGTAACCAGTAAGACTGATGTAATCTTATGAGAGCATGAGGTTGGAACCTGTCACTTAACTGTCATTAACCAGTCCTTGCTGCGTAACAGCTCAAACATCTGTGCAGAAGTGTCCAGAATCAGGAAACTCTAAAAGGTAGCTTTCTGCAAAATGGTACCACAGAGGCCCATGTGACTTGAAAATCTGTGTGGAGCTCAGAGAAAGTGAGCACCACACTGCTTCAAGTCAGTTCATGCCCGGATGAACAGCCTTGCCCTTTATCTCCGTGTGCTGAAGTTTTGTGCAGTATTAGAAAGAAAATTAGAGCTAATTTAATAAATTTTTTAAAGAAGTTAGTGGGAAGTTCTTCATTGTAGTTTCATACATCCTGTAAGTAATTAGCTTTTTGTTTAGTTTTTGGTAATACATTGATTAAATAAGGGGAGCTGTGTACTAAACCCATGTACTGTTCTTTGCGTTTAAGTGCATTTTCTCTTTTTCTTCAAGATTTCAACAGTAAAAGAACCTTTCATTGATCTTTCACTTCCTATAATAGAGGAGAGGGTAAGAAACAGAATATGTAATAAGTAACTATTGCTTCCAGTGGATTGTTTTTAATACCCTTATGAAGTTATTTATGCATATACACATAGCTTTGATTCCAAGCCTAAAAATGTAACCTTGTCCATAGATACGTGTACTGTTACGCATCTCTTCATTACATGATTTTCCACATATATACATATATATATATATATAGGCATACAATGTCATAAGTGCATATATCTTTAAATTAGTCCAAACTTGGATCAAATGGCTGTAGTAACTTACAGAATATATAGGTCTGAGATTAGTTTAATTTAATAGTATATAGTTATATAAATAGAGTGCTTATAAGCCTTTTTTTTTTTTTTTTGGAGGTCCAGAGAGGCAGATTCTAACCTATTGGTTTGCATCTAGAGAACCTGAGTCCCTTGGGCTGATGTTTACCTACAGGATGAGACATTGTAAAAATGGATATTTGAATATATTTATTTTGGTGTTCTCAGCATTTCATGGATTGCCTCCATTAGCTGCAGAGGAACTGTGTTCCTATGAGGGCATAAACTGTTTTTTCAGAACTTGGGCTTTTCATTTGAGAGTAGTGGGGGTGGGTTGGGAGTGGTTCTTCCTCCATCCTTCATATATTAATCTATATTTAAGAGGAGTAATTAATGTAATATTTATTTCTGTATAAATGTATTCTCCTCCAAACACCAGGTTTTTTATAACAAATTCTTCATCTTCATTGATGCATTGAGTGCAGATGCCTGTGGGAGTTAAGACTTTGACAGCATTTTGAGTATCTGGGCCCTTGTGCTTGCCGGCTCCCATGTGTAACAAGGGAACTCTGTGGGTTCTGTTTGAGAGCGATTTCCGTGGGCGTTCAGCAGTCGCTGCACTTACTTGAGGATGGGCATTACTTTGTAGTCATCACTTTCCTTTGCAGTCAAGATGTGCTGGTGCCAGTAGTGTGATGGGGGGTGTGTGGCAGCTCTCTGGTCACAGGCTGCTCCAGGGACTGACTTAGGGGGATCTGTGTCCCTTTTGATAAAGTCACACCTCATACGGCTACACGTGCTAATACAATAATAGAATAGATTATTTTGTATTGTATTACATACAGAAATTTTGTATCATTCCTATTCCTTGTGGCTTTCAGTTGAACCTTCAGAGATACTGACAGTGAGTTTATGATTAAAAAAAAATTTAGAAAGTAGTCTTAGGTCACAATTCAGGGGGCCATTTAATTGGTTTTATGTAGGTCACTGTTTTCTAGAATAAAGGAAAACAATCAACCTACACTCATCTTTTCTGTAGGTTGCAAAGGAATACAAAATTGACGTGTTGCTTTTCCTAATTTCCTGTCTAATTTCTTAGGTTGCAAAACCTGTGCCCTTGGGAAGAACAGGTAAAAGTAAAAGTGTACAGGAGGCAGATCTTGGTCAGTATAATTGTTCTTCTATCGGTACACTGAATAATCAACCCAAAATTGTCAAGAAACACACTTTAACAAAAGATAAGGTAAGAACTTCAATACTCACACTAACCAGTCATCCTGAGTTAACTGAAGTTTCTAGGGTGACTGGGAACTTCTGCGGAATTTTGACATGTCAGTGGGGTTTTTTAGTATACATATAGCTGACAGACTTGTTTTAAAATCTTTAGGTCATTATTAGAAGCATGAGAAATTACAGTTATTGGTAACTATTTAGCTTTCAGTTACAGGGTTTCATTCATAAGGAAAAAGAAAATCTGCAGGCTAGTTTCAATTCATGTTGCTTTTGGGACTATTGCAAGGGTCTGTGCTCTGTTGAATACCATAAAAACTCTCCTGAATCAGGTCCTAACATATTAAACACATGTGAAGAAAAAATAGAACATATAAAATAACCATATAAAACAATGATAGGAGAAGAGAATGAGAGGGAAGTAGAAAAAGGACATGAGGTAGAAACAAAGGAAAGGATGGAAAGAAGCAGTGCAGAAACTGATTGTTATAGAAGAAAAGGCCTAAAACTCAAACTATTGAGGTGAATGGAAGGATTCCCATTGGTACCACTGGAATTTTGATCCAATTCAAATAAAGGAAATACAAAAGAGGAAGGAAAGTTGCTCGTTTCTTTTGGAAAGTAGCCAAACAAAAGAAGGCAAGAAAAGAGTCATGAACATTTGCAAATCACCTAAAATTATGGCAGCTTTGTGGGTTTGGTGTTTTAAATCTGTAGGAGTAGTTTTCTGTGGAGGCAATCTTTTTTTTTTCTTCTTGCAATCTTGATTAATAAAAAGTCAACTTCAGGTAATATTCAAATCAGCAAACATCCTCCTAGGGATGCCTTAGTTAATTCTATGACAAATGCCTGCAAGGTGAGTTGAATTTTTTCTGGAGCTGCTCATCAACTAATGCCTCTCATGGGAGGCCAGAGGAGTAGCTTAAACTTGAGAATCTTTTAGAAGCTTAAATTAGATTAAGCGAATACCACTTCAAATGTGCCATCCACAGCTGTCACAAAGTGAAAGTAATTAGTTGTGGGAAGTGTTGATCTCACAGTAAGTATAATGCTCTTAGCTGACCAGGGTGTAAGTTTCTAATCCTAAGTTAGTTTTAAAACATCTTAAGGAACTCAGCTATTTTATACATGAGAGATGGAGAATTTAAAACAATATAACCCCCCAATAATTTGCTTTGAATTTGAATTGTGTTTCAGAAGATATGTCAGCTTAAAAATCTGCTTTCTATTTCTCTGCTCTCTTACTGAATTAATAATGCCATAATTTACAGAATCAATTGAACCATGAGAGACGGCTTGCCAGAAAAGCTTCCTCAAAGGAAGAAGAAAGAAGTCCTGTTATCATGCAGGAAAAAGCCAAAAAGCTTGAGCTGGAAGGTAGCTCTGGCGTCCTGTACTCCAAAGACCCCACTGCTGAGGCAGCTGTCAATGGAAGCCAGACAGAGGGCAGTGAGAAGGAAGCCAGCCGCTCCGAAAGCAGCTTTGATGCAGACAGTGAAGCTTCAGAAAGCGAAAGTGCTTCTAAGCAAACAACTTTGAGCCCACCCAGCAGCGTGTCTGGTGTGCATGTCAACCACTTAAACCCGAAAACGCCGCACAGCAAGCCAAGCGACAGCAACGAAGAGATGATTTCCAGTGCCATATCCAAGCTTAGCTTCTGTGATCCTGTAAATGAAGATAAGAAACCAAGCTGTGGAGATCCAGCATTAGGTTTATCAAATAATTCCATGTTCTCAGTAGGCAAATCCTCACTATCCCAAAACCCTCAAAATGCTTTCCAGACACTTTCCCAGAGCTACATAACTAGCTCAAAGGAATGTTCTGTTCAGTCCTGCCTTTACCAGTTCACCTCTGTAGAGCTCTTAATGGGGAACAACAAGCTTTTATGTGAGAGCTGCACAGAAAGGAAACAAAAGTATCAGAAGAAAACCAACTCCACAGGTAAAGTGCTTGTATCTCTGGACAATTTCCAGCATTGCCTCCCAAAGCCTGTACGCTCGCTGCTCTTCCATTGCTCCAGCACGGGCCTCCCTGTGGTGGCTAAACAGAAAACGTCTCTCCAAGTAGAACTTACTAGTAACAACTTAAAACTTCATCAGACAATGGCAACAAGACTAATTTTTATATTAGAACATAATTGTAGATGTAACATAGAATTTATTTTGCATCTTTATTCTATCCAAGATAACAAATTTAAAGATGACCATAAACTGAGTATAAGCATTGCTCGATACTAATCTCTGCTGCTGTTTCTGTTCCTTGCAAGCCTCAAAGCTTTGAAATAAACGCTGTAATATTCAGCCCCAGTAACTTACATGCTCAGGGAAGTAATGTAATTACGTATGGAAAAGGGGCAAAAAAAGAGTTGTAATGAAGAGAGGAAAAAGACTTCCAAGATTTGTAAGAATGGAGATGAGAGAGAAGTACCTTCTTGTGACAATCTTTTCCTCGATGCTTGTATAGCCCAAGCATTCACTGAATAAGAAAAAAAAATTAAATTTAATGAAAAATAAACATTTTTAGAGGACTGGAGGATTGGGTGTTTTTATGTATAGAAATTCAGAATAATAAAAAAATGAAGCTATTCTGATAATCAGTAAATAAAATATAAGGGGCGGTCTTATAATAACAAAAAAAATTGCCAGCTTGCTATGCATTTATAGATACCTGAAGAGATACAAGTTAAGCATGAGTAAATTCAGAAAAATTAATCTAAACATAGCATTTTATAATCATTGCTGTAATCATTATTGGACTGTAAGTGCTATTTAAATAACACTTGGGTTCCATGGGCACCATGAAGAATGGAAAAGTAAAATCAATTCGCAAGTAATCATTATTTATTTTTTCCTTCTAAAACAGAAGATGTAAGAAGTGACCCGATTAAACATTAAATGTTCTATTATACCTCAACTGAACTATTTTCTTTTGAACTTATGTAAAACCAGTAAATTAATTTTTTCAGCAAAAATAAATGCTAGTGGCATGTTCTCTTTTACTGTGGAGCTTTTCTGTGGAGTTTCCACTGTGCTACTTTTGGTAAGAGCCTTGTGTTCCGTGCCCTCTGCACCATAGGGGGTTTGGAGGCCACATATTCCAATCTTGCATGCCCAAGCCAAGAGGTTATGAGGCTTCCTGGAGCAGACAGCCCTCTTCAGACCTTTCTCTTGAATAAGTATGAAGTATGTAGTCATTCAGAAAGACCTGAAGAATGGAAAACTAAACTCTTAGTGATTAGGACATTAGCATAGATAAAGAGACTTGTGCCTTCCAGTTTTTGTCTAGGTATCATCCATTTATTTTAGGTTTTAACAGGAAAGTTGGGTGCTATAGTAACAGACAATGTAGGTATCTCAGTGTGCAGGCTGACCTAGATAGTGTACAGGCTTCCAGCTTCTGATCTGATTTGCACAGAACTGGCTAAAATAATGCTCAGATTTTGCAGATTATGTTTATTAATAACTAGAAAGATGAGAAAATATTCTTCTGTTACTCCACAAAATTTCCCTTGTGTTTTATATAACAAGTACAAGCATAGATCTGTTTTGTCAGATGTTTAGAAAATATTTTAAAAATTTCATATGACTGCCTTCACTTTACAAACTATTTTGATATTCATAAATACAGAAAAGAAAATGGAAGGCGTCTACACAAATGCTCGGAAACAGCTGCTGATTTCTTCAGTTCCTGCCATTCTTATTCTCCACCTGAAAAGATTCCACCAGGTAGGAGGCCAAATCCTTCTTGTATATTCCTCTGCCCCGCTGGTGGACAAGCCATTCTTCAAGTGTCATTGTGGATCCCAATAGTGCCTTTTAAGATGGAGACCTGGTAGAAAGAAGCACTATTTGAAACATGCTCATGTTTGTTGTGATTATCCTAACACCTTCACAGTGCATTTAGCCATCCCGATGTATCCAGGGAAACCCCTTATGTGTCCCTCACGCTTAAGTGTAGCAGACACTGTATTGAAAACATAACAAAGAAGGTTTAAATCAGTTAAAATCTTCGTCTTGGATTTGGTTAATTTAAATAGTAAAGTGACAAACCTTAGCTTTAAAAAGCTTCCTAGTAAAAATATTTATTTTACAGTCTTTCTTTCTTTTCTTGTCTTTTGAAGGCTGGTTTTAGTCTACGGAAAGTAAACAGGCATGTGGATTTCCCACTTATTTTAGACTTAGCACCATTTTGTGCTGCATCTTGCAAGGTACCATATCAAATCTTTATTTTTATTGTACTTCAGCAGTTGTTGTCCTGACCACAGGTTAAATTAGATTGATGATGGCAATAATGATGATTATTTCTTCATTTTTAAATTAAATTATAGAGTGAATTTTTCAAATAGTGTCCTGAGATCAGAACTGTAACTATGTGCAATTCCATTCATGACAAGAATATCACAGATGTTAGCTAGTATTAGTTAAGCTGTGGTGCCCTGGTGATGTTGGTGTATCTAACAGCATTTAGGACAAGTATTACTGCCTCTATGGTAACTAAATTAGCAAGACTACTGAGTACTTGTAGTAGAGGTATTTCACTGTTGGAAATGCTCTAGATGTCTATTTGCCTCTTTTGGAATAATACTGCTCATAGGTACTTAAGACACCTGTAAAATTCATCATGAAATAATTCACCTTTGTTTTCTGTGTTTCTGGGAATGCAGAACGTTATGGATGGTGCAAGAGTGCTGTATAGTCTTTATGGAATAGTGGAGCACAGTGGGTCAATGAGAGGTGGTCATTATGCGGCGTACGTGAAAGTCAGGACATCTTCCAAGAAATTGCTAGAGCATATTTCTACCACTAAAACTGTTCTGGGTATGTACAAACAGAGCTTCCTTTCCTTCACTGTAAACCAAAAGCAACTGTCTACAGGGATTTATAGCAAATAATTTTTTAGCTGAGAATAATCTGTGATTTATAGACAAGTTATAGAAATCCCATCTTGGGATGCTCTAGGCCAGGTTGGATGGAGTTCTGAGCAGCCTGGGCTAGTGGAAAGTGTCCCTGCCCTTGGCAGAGCTGTTAGAACTAGATGATCTTTGAAGTCCCTTCCAACCCAAACCAACCTATGATTCTATTAATTATTCTTTTTTGTTGTTGTTGCACACAATGCATATCCTACTTCTCCTATTAATCCCATGTAGAGCTGAGTGAATAATGGAATTTTGATTCAGATATTAAACAAATAATTGAGGGAAAACTTTCCTCTCTTTCCTAGTCAAAATAATACATCCAGTATTTGAAAATGGTTTAGTACACCAGTCAAATAAATGACATTAAATTAAATTACATTTTCTGAATATTTGAGCATTTTACATATCTTATTTATTTTAGGATTGGGAATTTTTTAATACTTAAAAATCTGGAATACTCTGGTTTAATGTGAACAGCAAGAATCTTTTTCATGGAAGATACAAGGTTTGGTGTAGGGTTTCTGTTGGCATTTTGAGAACAGCACACCTAGTTCTTATTAATACTTGGTGGATATGCAGAATGAAGTAAATTTCCAGGACAGAATCTGTTAATGAAAAATTTGTGGCAGCAATAATATGTTATGCTGTTAAAGTTAGGTAAATATATTTACTCTTTCCCTTCTTGGGGGAAAGTGAGAACCAAGCATCATCCTTTCTATCCTATGTAGTATCACTTTGCGTTTGAAGCTCATTTCCAGAAAGACAATCTTTGATATTATTCATGAAATCAAAGTTTCCTTCAGTCTTATGCTTGTCTTGCAGTGATTATTAGAACAGATGAGATCTTTTCGTGTTCTTAATTTCACACTGGTCAACTTTTAAAATAAGATCTTTTTTTCAATGTCAGAACTGGTTGTGTTCTAGTATAACTTACTGTTGGAACTCAGCAGGCTGTACTTGAAATGTCTTAGGCTTTCTAAAAAAATACCAAAAAAGCCATGGCAGCATCCATTTCTAAGCATTGTCTTCCACCAGTTTCTCTTACAGTGCTCTTTGACATGTAAGTTTCCAACCATGAGTAGCGGACTGCATCTAATTGAATTACTGCATCTAATGAATTACTCTTGTGGGTTAGAAGCTTTTCTTGCTTTTTGAAATATCCACTGTATTTTTTTGATGATGTCGTGAAAGACAAGAAAAAATTTCTTTTCCTTTTGCGTTTCAGGTTTAAAAGAAGCCATGGGAGCATCAGGAGGACAGTGGGTGTACGTTAGTGATGCCCATGTTCAGATGGTTCCAGAATCAAGAGTACTAAATGCACAAGCATATCTACTTTTTTATGAAAGATTATTACTATAATTCTTAACAGTTTAATTTCAAAGAAGGTAGTGTTATTTAGTTTATCTTATTTAAAGCTGCAGTGGTAAGAGTACCTGTAAATATTGTGCCTTTATCTTGTAGAGAATTTATCATATTTTGACTCTGAAGTCCAGTTAAACGATCATAAATATCTGAATGATTCTCTTAAAGTATGCACTTTGCCAAACATTTAAAATTCCTGGGTTTGTTAAATTGCGGTACCATTAGAATGTAAGATGATGTCCTGTTCTACTGAGGTCTAGGGAAAGTTTGTTTTTGATTATAATAAAGATAAGCTTTTGCCCATAGTTCTAGAACAGTTGAGAATAGAAATACTGATAGTGCTAAGTGCCTGGATTTGCTGGTGTACAGTAACAATACAAAGTGTTCAACTTCTTGTGATCCAACCCAGACCCTTCCCATCACTGGGTTGGATGTCAGCTGTTAAGATTTCTGCAAACAAGAACCTGTCAAATCGTGTTGCTTCCGTGTTTAGTAATTGGAAAGCAGAGTCCTTCCAGAATGGCGTAACAACAGCTGTCTCTGGGTAATGCTTCAGTGCACTTTCCTGATAAGAGCTGGGAATAGGTTGGGATAACGTGGCTTCTGAATAGTGACAGTGAATCCTCAGATACCCAGTACCCTTTCAGTTGTCTCCAACTGGCACTGGTATAGCAATGTACTCCTGTTTCAATATAATTATGTACTTGGTGTGCATAAGTATATCCTTGGAGATATAGACACACACCATGAATCCATCAATAGATATTGTCATTTTACCTTCTAGGAAAGAGAATTGCAAATAATTTCTGTATTTAGTAATTTTTCAACTCTACAATTATGACAATGTACAGCATATGAGCTTGTGTATGTACAGAGTTTAAGCATAATTCAGTAAATTCTGTTACTTTTGGTTCCAAACATGAACTGCTTTATCTGTTCCTGAATACTTTTCTGTCAGGAGTAATAAACTATAAATTATTTTTGCACTGTGTGTGTGAGTTGGACAGTAAATGATGGCTTTTACCCTCCAATACATGTCTGGGCTTCCTTTTGTCAGCAGTGGGGGACAGCAGGTGTCCTAGTGACAGAACAGGTTTCTGTAGACTCTTTGACTGCCCTGTTTTGAGGTGTTACTTCCTTTGGTAATTTCTCATTTCCATCCCAGAGAGTAACAGATACCTTCTAAGGTCAAGGCCTGATGACTACTTGAAGTTATGTGGTAATTAATTTATTTAATAAGCAGTTACTTAAATACAAATTACTTCTATAACAGTTCCATCCTGTACAACTTGCTCTTTGGTAGAGAAAAAAATGTTAATATATGCCTCCTGTTTTCATTTATGGTAATGATTTTTAATTAAAAAACATTCTGTTCCTATTACTGTCTGTAGCACATGTTGTCATAGCTAGCTGCCTGACTCTCCTATTCTCTAGTTCTGTTTCAGAGCTTCATCCCACTTGCATTCCCTGTTTTGCGTAAGAAAATGGCACAACCTGCTAGAATGGCGTTTGCTCAAACTGCTGAGGTGTATCTTACAGCCACAGTACTTGCACATTCTTGTGCAGGCACTAAGGATTGTTAGGCTGTCTAACTGATTGTCATAGCAGAGCAAGCCCCTGGTTGCATGGAATTTTGTTTTTAAATGGAAAACTCTTCTGTTTAGATCCAAATTAGGCTATGTGTTTTGGCCAAAACTATGAGTTTTTTCCTTCTACAAATTAAAATTGTCTCAGTCTACACAAAAGTAGCAAAACTCAGAGATGAATCCCAGCCAGCTTTAGCCATCTATATTCCAGCTAACAACATCTTAACCTGAGTCTACACTAAGTAAGAAAGAAAGATAACGTTTAGAGGAGATTTGGTTGAAATACCTTAATTCTCTTTTAGCTCCTTATCTTCCCCTACCATTCATCCACCTACACACACGTTCCTCCTCTTTGTATGTAACTGCTCAAAACTTGGAATTAGTTGCAGGCAACAGTCATAGCAAATGGCAACTAAGTGTCACTTGTGTGACACAATCTTGCTAGGAGAACACAGATGGAGTGGATCCTCCACCCTAAAGCAGACACACTGAGTAGCTGACGCCTGACGTTCCTCCTTTTGCTGACTTCTGTAAAACTACTGATTTTAAGTACTTGTATTAATCTACTTTTTAGTCTAGAACTACTTCCCTAGACTGCATAACTAGCAGAGAAACAGAAGGTTCTTAGCCTGTTACTTCTTACTTTTAATGCTATTTTCAGGAAATTCCTGAGGTGGTCTTTGCTTCTTTTTATCTGGAGTTTGCAAACTGTTTGGACTGCTGAAATTTTCCCAAATGGACATAACTGACTAGGATGCCATAAAAGATGCTGGCAGGATTATTTTCTCATTAACAGCCAGGGACCATTTACTTGTATTTAGGTATTTTATAGAACATGGAGAGAAAGTGCCATGAAAAAGAGCCAGTGCCTTTATCTGAGATAGCTATCATTGTTGCTCCTGGATGAGGCATTCTGAGTTGAAATAAAAAGCTGTGTTGTCAGGAACTCTGTAAGCCTTGAGTCAGGAGCAGGTATGAAGATATCATAGAAGGAAGCATTCTCTAAAAATGAAGGCAACAGGTGAAGTTGTGCTTTCAAAATGAAAAAAACCGATGACCAATGCAAGATGTCACACACATTTTTAGATGCATGTCACAGTGTCCTTTAGACAGACATAGGTTTTTCTGTGTAAAGTTTGGCTTTAAAGAAACTACATAAACATATATACTGAAGACTTGTTATAGTTCCTTATCAGGACTTGGAAAAGAAACTCAGAGCATTCTGGGAAAACAAGGGTGTACATCCTATATGTGCTAGAATGTTAAATATGATTCTAGCATCTAGGAAGAGGCAGTTTCCTGCAACTGCCAGATGTGTGCACACTAGTGAAAAGCTATGTGTTTTCAGAATTTAAGTGAAGGGCTTGAAAGTTTAAGACTCTCCTTAAAATATGTTACCACCCAAAAATCTCTTCAGGCCTACAGCATCTACTCTTTACAGAGCTTTACCATACCTTTGTGGTCCCCCACCCTGAGAAAATGCAGTAGCCTGTGTCTTCATGTGGAATAGCTTTGAAATGGCTTTCTCTTCATCCCACCCTTGTCTTCTCACAAGGGCACTACTGCTTTCTTCATCAGCCCCATCTGTTCTTTATGTTTTTGGGGTCTCCATAAGCCTCTGTGTCAATGTCTTTGCTTCCATTGATCCTTAAGCATAATGTAGTAGTTCCCAATCTCATTACTTATTCTGTGAACTTGCAAAGCTTTTGCAGGAAGAGCTACTGTAGCTGTAGTCTGGCCTGTCCCCACCCCCACACTGGCTCTGCCTACAGGCTGCGACACCAATCCCTGAGAAAAGCTGGCTCCTGAGCAGCTCTCTGCTGACCAGTCACAAGACAGTGCCTATAAAACAATTACAAAGGATTCAAATTAAATAGTTCCTCACTCATCAGTAAATAAGCCTCACCTATGGGAAGTACCTGATTTATACATATGGACAATTGGAACTCCCTACGAAAGTTTCCCCAGAACAGAGGCATCAACAAAGACCACTGCATCAGCTAAAGGAGTTAGTACAGATTACAAGAAAGAGCTTTGTTATCTTTGGATTTATATATAATTTATGCCCAAAGTGGCAAAAAGTGATGGGGAGATTTATTATACTAACCTGTCTACAATATGTGTACAGACATCATGTTTGCGTTAGTCTGTTCTCCTAAGAGATGGCTACAAATAGAGGTGAAGGAAAAACAAACCCTGAACTTTGCCGCCCAAAATGTACACACTGTAATTGCCTTTGTTTAGAAAATTAAATCTATGCAGTTTGCCAAACCTTCCTCCCCTTTCCCATCTGCACTCTCTGTGTGTATCAATGAAGAGCTCTTGCTTATGGATTTCAAGTGGTAGCAGGTGAGAGTGGTTTATAAATTCATTAAAAGGCTGAAATGTCTTAACTTCACCATTTGCTTCTCTGTATGCTTCTTTTTTATACTAACACAAACTGAATCACAAAGGGACATGAAATTAATGCACCTACGTTCTCAACCCATTATAAAAATCTTATTTTAACATATTGGTAACAAACTAAGAAAGGAGTTATTTCTTTAGTAGAAACGCTAAGATGTATTAAAATGGGAACAAATTAGATGGGAACAAAGAAAGCTTTTAAATACAACTCTACTGTTAACAAAAATTAATAAATTCAATTTTCATTAAAAAGTGGTAGCACACCTCAGAAAACAGCTTTACAGAAGCCCTGATTAAACAAAGCTTTGATATTCCTTATTTTTCAATATCTGGACCCTCTTTTGCTGTACCCTGTACGCATTTATGCATTTGTACAAAGATTTATCTATATACATGAAAGAAATGCCACTAATTTTCAGTAGAACCATTTCAGCCTGATTATTTTAGAACAGATTATTATTGCTTCTGTGTCTATTTACCATGTCTTAGGCTGTCATTTTGCCAGCTGTTCTAGCTGTTGTACCTCTCCTGTTAGTATATAAACAAATTGCAGAAATAGTGTAAAGGTGATTATTCAAAATGATTCATAATCTATTTTTTTGTAAATGAGATTATAAAATATATTTTCAGATGGATGTCAGTGCAAGTCAAAGCACTTTGCTTGCGCAACATTATTTAAGTAGTCTAAGTGAATTTGTATGTTCTAATAAAACTGCAATGCATTGCAACCACTTCAAAACTACTTGGTGTACATTCTACTTACAAAAAGTTATAAATACTTTCATCTTCATTGATAGCAGTAGAAAAAACTAACTTTTAAGTGTCAAGAATGTTTCTTATGTCTATTGCAGCTTCTACTATTTTTCTAGTACAAAATGTAAAGGTTCAGTACTGCTTTTAAAAGAAAACAGAAGAGCATTTATTCTGAGTGGGTTTATGACTTCTTAGCAATTACCTCATTGCTTTGCTAGTTTAGGGGTTTTTTTTGCTTTTGGGCTGTGTAACCTGGGAATCATTGTAGTGTACTCTGTAAGGAAACCACCATGTCAATGGCCACCATTCCCTATTTAGCCATTCCACAAAGCTGAGTTCTGATTCTACTGTCAGTTGTGTATGGAGATAATCCCTTATGTGTTCATGTGTGCCTGCATTTACACAAAAGACAATCCACGTTATCAAAAATTTTGTTGCTAAGTCCAAAATACTTGTGAGCAATAAATCAAGCATGTTAAAAGTTTCATCTAGTTTTCATTCATTTCCTTTTTTCATCTGTTGGAACTAATAGTCTGACTCTACTCTGCAGGTATTTAAATAACAAATAGTATTTTTAGAATTTGACTACAGTGCTGATACATGATGCATTTCTTTTGTAGATTTCTAATTCCAAATATTACTAAGTAAACAGGGTCTTACATACAGACTGTATTCAAAAAACAAACACAAGTCTTACCAGTTTTCCAGTCTATCCTAGGTGCTTTAACAAGTTTCTGAAAGTATAGCTGCATTTGTCATCTATTTCTTTTGTCTTTTCATCTGTTATATATTGTTAGAAAAATATGTAAATAAAACATCCAGCCATTTGGAAAACTGTGTTATTTAAATATAAGCTGTATGTTGTACAACTGAGTTCACGTATTTTTGCTTTTGTCCTGTCTCATATCATCACTGCCTGTGGAAGAGCTCCCCAGAGGTGAGTTCGTATCCCTGAACACTTAAGCTACACCACTTGTTTCCCCTGCCTTTCCCTCTCTTGCAAAGGGCATAGATGAAGTTTGTTCCCTGCACAAGAACTGAGTTCTATAACTCTGTGATAGGACCAGGACCAAGAGTGGAACCGACTCCCTCACATGCCCAGTTTCAGTAGTAGGTGGAATGTTGCACATAGGTAAAACCTTATAAAATGAAGACCTTGTTGCCTTTGTAAAATTATGGCTCAGGCCTGCTACTTTGGCTAAGCAGAAAAGGACTGTGGGAAAGAGATGCAGCTGAATTAGGGGTAGAAAAACATGCTGTGGGACTGTCGTGTGTTCACATCGTGGTGTGTGGTGGTTGGTTGAATTATGTTTGTTGTGCCTTAAAACTATGTAAACTGATAACCGGCTAAGTGCTTAAAAAGGCCGGGTTTTTGCAGTAAAGGGGCTCTCCTTTGCACCTGCCTGGGGACTCTGCATCGCTCATTATCACAACAGGTGGAAGCTTGTCCATCCATAAGCATCACTCCAGAGTTCCAGCTGTGAGTCAGTCGACACTGGACAGACTCAAAACTTCCACAGCTCTTCTGTCCATGGAAAGCATTCTCAATCCTGCCATTCCATGTGACACAAAAAGGGAAAAATCTAGAACACTTCAGCTAACACTAATATGTAGCCTAAGTGGCACTGACAAGTCTTACACTGAAATCATTACCGAAGTTTCTTGAAGCCTTCACTTTTCTATAGATTTATTAAAGTTAACTTACTCTGTTACTCCGTGTGGGTATTAGTATGACTTTATGCAGTGATCAGAGAGACTGTGGATGTTTTAGGCATTTACATCCATGACGCTGAAGGAAGGGAAGGCAGTGATCACAGCGGTAAGTAATGTGCCAGCTAATGGAAACCTCTGCTCCACACAAAGGAAGGGAATTACTCAGGCGCTGCCTACAGAATCATCCCCAGTGTCGATACAAGAAGAGCTGTTTATCGCAGGTGATTTTGTTTTTTCTTCATACCTTAAAACAAAAGGAAAAATTCAAGGTAGAAGTCACAGAATCATTTGGATATTCAGAATAAACTACTTAGGGAATTGTCCTGCTTCACAAACACGCCTGATAGCCATGCACTGGCCTGAGTTTGAGTGCTGACACCCTGCAGCTATGCAATACAGAAGTTACTGTGTATTTCAGTGTAGGGCCATTGCCCAGAGCCTGTCCGCTTGCGTACTTACACTCTTAGCTACCAGCTTTGTATACTTCTTGATGGCGACCCCGCACGGGAAACACGGATCACACTCTGACTAGGAGTTAACTGTGGAGCCACGGAGCTTATGAGCCTCCCACGGGCCTCCTCACACTGTCGCAGGCGGGAAGGTGAATCCCGCTTGGTTCCCACCGCTCCCAGGCAGGAGCGCGTCCCCGCCTCCCTCTCCTGCCGCGGCTGCCATGGAGAGCCGCCAGCGGCAGAACCGGCAGGGCTGCCCGCAGTAAAGATGGCGGCAGCGCGCTGCTGCCGCTCCCCGCCGGAGCAAGGGAAACGGGAAGCGCCGCCCGGCCGCCCTCAGCAAAGATGGCGGCGGCAGGCGCTTGTGCACGCCAGGCGAGGGTCAGCACCGTGACGCCTTTCACTTCCGGGTGAGTGCCAGCGGGCGCCATATTGTCTTGTCCGTGAAGACGAGGAGCGATAGCGGGGGCAGCGCGGCCGCGGAGCGGCGGCACCGGCGGAGCGCGTAAGTAGCGGGGCGGGCTGCGCTCGCCAGNCGGCCGCGCGTCCCCGCCGCCTCACCTGGGTTGACCAGCTTGCTCTTGTACCGCATGCCCGTGCTCATGGTGCCTCCCCGGAGCGACAGCCGTGCCCGTGTGTGCGAGGGTGGGTGGGGGACTGAGGGAGTGCGAGCGGCGGGGCCGCCCCGCGCCGCCGCCGCTCCCCTGGCCCGGCCGGGCCGAGAGAGGCCGGTGCCGAGCGCGCGACCTCGCGGGGACGGCGATTCTGGGATGCTGGGAGCGCGCAGCCGGCCCGCGGGAGCCGCTGGCTGCTGGGGAAGCAGCGCCCGTGGATGCGCGGGGGAGAGTGGCTGCTTGGTTTAACCTAGTTAGGGAAGCAACATGTGCGCTGGGATTTGGTAGTTGGTTGTGTCAGCAGCCTGGTTCCTGCGGGTGAAATGTGCACGATGTTTGTGCTGTTTCATGGGTTTTGTGGCCGTTCCTATGAGTTCGTTCCACTGGAGGGCTCTAGAGAACTAAAATTCACACAGCAGCATTTGTAAGATACCTGGGCCAGTAGCTTGGCAAACGCGGGGTGTTTTTAAATGGAGCCTCAAACAGATGATGGGTTTGAAAGCCTTTTTGCTTTCGGCACTTAATCCCTGCAGGTTCTCTGTACTTCGCTAGACAATCCCACAGAGTTGTTGAAGTGGACTCTAATGGGCTGTGCTAGGTTTACAGTTAAGGATGGTGCCGCAAAAATGCTCAGAGGGCTGGAACCCCTCTCCTATGAAGACAGGCAAAGAGAGTTAGGATTGTTCAGCCTGGAGAAGAGAAGGCTCCGGAGAGACCTTATTGCAGTCTTTCAGTACGTAAAAAGAGCATATAAAAGAGATGGAGAAAGACTTGTTATCAGGGCCCTGGACAAGGGACAACAGTTTTAAAATGAAATTTAGATTTAGACTAGATGTAAGGAAGAAATTTTTCATGATAAGGGCGCTGAAACAGTGGAGCAGAGAAGATGCACATGCCCATGATTGGAAATGTCCAAGATTAGGCTGGACAGAGCTTTCAGCAACATCATTTCACACAAGATGTTGGACTAGATGGTCTTTGAAGGTCCCTTCCAACCCCAACCGTTGGATGATTCTATGATGTCCTACCCCAGCTGAAATTTACTAAGTTTTTGTAACAAATTGCTATGCAGAGTATTCAGCCACCTTGGTTGTTCCTTTCTTCTCCTATGGTTACACCTGCAAATGCTTTCAAGCAAACAGTCTGTTGGAAGGTGTGGGTTACAGAGAACAAGGGTTGCCCTAAAGGTTTTGTTTTAAAGCAGAGTCAGCCGCCTTTCGAAGAGGGCGAGTAGTGGTCTTCAAAGCATAAGGCATGTCTACCAGCACACAGTATTTTGACATAATTTTCCAAAGAGAGGGTTACAAATACCAAATGTTCAGTCCAGCTGAACACCTGTGTTGTTGGTACGAGTAAGAAACTTCTTTTTGGAGTCTAAGCTGCACTAAAAATGGCTCTCATGGGGGTGACAGATGCGTGGCTCCCCTGCCTGTAGAACAGAGGGGGAACTGAAATTCTCCCGAGGACAGGTCGCTAGGATTACTGACAGACAAGCTCTTGGTTTTTAATTTGTTTGGTGCAGCAGCAAATCTTGTGTCATCTCTACTATTATGGCATTACAAGACTTCCTGTACGGTCTTTGTCCCAGATGCCATACAGCCTGCTCTGGTAAGAGTGCTTTCTCTACTTTGGGCTCAGAGGTGTTGTAGGGCTTAAGAGTCCACAAATTTAGCACAGTTCCACAATTTTTTAGTGGTTGACTCACCTCATAAACTGTAGTGGTAGAGTGGAGTCATAACCATGTTTGATTTTTAGTTAGGTGCAGGGTTATGCAAAGGTATTATGGGGATGGGAATGTCCAGTCTCACTTTTTTCATGACTGAGGTATGTGGTTATTCTAAGTCTGCTTTTTGTGACAAATAATATTTTGGGTAGGTGTAATTAAAGTGTTCTTACTTTCGTTACTATCTGATCTCTTATTAAGTGATAACTGTAGTTATCACTGAGGGTAATATCTGCTCATGACCAGCAAGGAGTAGTTGTTTATTTAGTTATTGGTACTATTAATTTTTTGTGCAGAGCATGTTCATTGTAGAGGAAGTTGCAGATGGACCATTCACTTCAGAAGAAAAATAATGCTGTGTTACATGGCTCATTGAAAATCCTGCATTGGGACTTCCAGCAGAATAATACATGAAAAAAATAATCAGACTGAACTTTTTTTTTTTTCCCAAACCCAGTAGAGTTTTGACTTAAACTGCCTAAGTTATGATAATGTTTCTGTGGTAGTAAATGTTCTAGCAGTGATTTTGGTACTTCATGGTGATCAAATCACGTATTTGTCTTTATGTCTAAGAAATACAAAAAATAATTAAATGATACCTGGCTGCCAATACCTTTTGCTCTTTTAGAAAAGAGTTGTGTTCAGCTCAGTGATGTGTGGATTTAAGTTTGAAAAGGCAGACATTGGAAGCTGTACTGCTCAAGTGACTCCCTGAAGAAGATTTCACAGTACTTTTTTTAAAATTTGACCTTTGTTCACACTGCTTCATCCTGTTAGCACTGTAAATATTAGTTGGACGTACTGATGTGTGAGGAGGTTCTGGAAAACTTCTTAGATACTGAGCAAGCTGTTTTCATCAGTTCTTTTTCTGGTTCTGTATTTTGGATCTTGATTATGCATTTGAAAAGCCTCTGTTCTTCAGTCTAAGAACAGTTCTGGTGTTAAAAATGCAGTGGAGCAAAGTTGACTTCCAGCATTTTAGTGATACACAACTATAAGTGAACTGGAAGATTTTACATGTTTTTTGGCTTGACGTCATGCTAACAGATCCCAGCAGGCACATAGATATAGCTTCTGGCTCTCAAGAGGAGAAAAGATGCATATTGTCTGGGCATTAAATACCTACAACAACTTAGGGTGGTGAAAGTGCAATGAGTGAAACAGAGTAGCAGGCAAGACAGTTACTTTAACTTTTTCTGATTTATTGCAGACTTAACTCATGCCACAAATATTTAATTTTGTAATCAGCAGCTGAGTATAATATAGTAGTAAATATTAATTCTCCCAAGTAAAATGGAAGCTGGTATGTTTTTGTCTGAGTGATGCTGTGCATTTGTTCTGACTCTGAGTGAATGTGTCTGCAGCCCCTCTGTAGTAACTTGCAGGGTTCATTCCTGCGTGGGGGCGTAGGATACAGTGCTTTTCCAGACCCCCAGATCTTTTTAACTGCAGAAGTATTCTGACTTAGGGTCTCTTATGGCAAGACCACCAGCTAATGATAATTCTTGTGACACCCTTTCTGCATTAAATTTTCCTTCTTGGTAGGAGGGCTCCTTTGGGTATGCAAAGCTATTTTTCTTGTGCAGGTCTCTTCAGTTGTACAAATTCTTACAGAAAAGTATCCTTTATTCCGGTGACACAGTCATGGAGGGAGTGCTCAGTTTACATCTCTTTCCAGTTTGGAGTACTTTGAAATAGACAGCTTTGGAGTTTGTACAATGTGTGTCCATGATTGTCTTTGGATTCCAGCTTGGTTGGATATTGATAATACCATGGATGAGCTGCTCTTTCTGATTACTTGAGAGAACTATGTGAACTGTTGATGTTGTATCCCTATTTATCCACCTGTCCGTCCAGCCTCATTGGTGATGTCTGCTATCATGGCCCTGTTCAAGCAATAGCATAGTGGAAGGAAGGGGAGGGTGGAAACAGCTCTCCAGCAACACTTGTTCAGCTTGCACTCTTGGAGGTACTGGCCTGATTCCTGTCTTTCTGCTAACTGCTTTGATCCTAGTGTGGTGAATGTAGGATTAGATTTATCCTGCTTGCAACTGAGCAATTCCACAAAATTCATCATGGAAACTCATCATTAGCTTCCTGTCACTGTGCTAAAATTTCACTGAGCCAATACCAGCTACCTTGCATGAAAGGTAAAAACCTTGCATTAGAGTAAGGCACCCCCATGAAAGATCAAGAAATCAGGCTATTGATTTCAAAGAGCTCTGCTCTGAAACCTCTCCATTTCACTTTAGGTTCACCTTCAGAGCCTAAGTCTGTATGAGGTAAAGAAACTCTGCCCACAGCGTATGTGATGCTTTTGAGATCCTTCTCAAGCTATGAAGCAGATGACTTCTGTAGCCCAGGTTCTACAAAGAGTATCAGAGACTAATGTGCCTTTGCTGCTTCTATTGTCTTAAGCTCACACCAAAAGTTTACCTAGCTAATGACACTGACTGTTTAATAATAATTTGTTTCAAAACCAGTAATTGCAGTTTGTTACAAACCAGGACTCCCACCTCTTGGGGTCTTTCCCTTAAACTTTGTAGACCTAAATATAGTCAAAAAGTCGTGGCTGCACTGTCAGATTATCTTAGAGTACGCGTAGCATCTGCCTGGCTGTTTTTGGTTGGTTGGTTTTGTTTTCTACCCAGAAACCTGACCTGTGAATGGAGTATGGAAGAGTGCATTGTCTTTAAACCCTGGGGCACAAGGACTAGCTGTGTAGGGATTCTCCAAGTATGCATGATGGCCTGCTCTTTCAGCTTCCTTGTATATTTCGGTAATGGATATTTCTTTGCTAAATGTAATACCTGTTTGGAATACCTGCAAGACAAAGATCTTTAGTCACCAGAAAAACCTCTGCAGCTGTGTATTAAGAGTTTGCAAGTAAAACTTGTCAGGCTATCTTGTGTCCTGTATTGACCTGCTCTTCAGGAATGATGAGTAGTATGGTCAGAAAGGTGATGCAACAGCCTCCCTTCAGCATCAGAAAGCTCTTGATTATTGGCTGTGGGTTCTGTAGGTTCCAGAATCATTAGTCTACCTGTCTACAAGGTTGGATAAACCAGACCTCCAGATTGTGCCCTGAGGATCAGGTCAAATGATATTGATGTCTGACGCAGGAGTTCCTCACCTTGATCTCTTCAGCTCATGACACAGCAGAAGGTGTGTGCCACTCTCCTTCTAGTGACAGCTTCATTCTTAGGCTGTCTCCTGATATCTTGGAGTTGAGATAGTCTAGCTTCTAACAAATACTTGATTTCATATTCCTAACAATACTTTTTTCTCATTGCTGAGATATTTCACTTTCATGAATTTCCTGGCAAGCCATTCAGAATCTCTCTATCTGCTGCAGAAGCTGTTGAGCAGTGAGGTGTTCTGCATAGTTAGGGTGTTGTGTAATATTCATATTGAGAAGAAGCAGATTGTCCGAGTGATGGGAGTTACTTAGAAGGAGCAAGAAAGAGTGTGCAAGATGCCCTCATCTGGACAGCTTGGTATGGTTAGTTATCTTCCTGATGCTTTTCTGGAGCTGAGCTAACTTTCTCTGTGCTTCTTGTCTTGGACTAGCTGCATTAATTGGAGCAATTCAGTTTATCCATTAGCTGTATTAACTTTTATTTAGGGACAGATCTTGCTTATCTTTCCAGGGGAAGTTTCTTGGTATTTTTCAGTTCTGCTGCAGCCAATGTTATAAGGCATTTAAGGAAGATAGTATCTCCAGGATGACAAGCAGGCTTTGTCTTTTGACATTCCCAGGACTGAGCTTTCCTCCCTGAGACTGCTCCTCTCCATTGCTGAGAGGTCAGAGCACAGTTAGCTCTGCCACAAGTGCTGTTGAACTGATAACAGATTTTTTGTATTTACACTATGAAACTGCTGAGGTACGGTTGGCCAAGGAACCCCAGTGAGCCTGTTAGTGCTCAAGTTCTCTTGGTGGCCTTCTCTAAAAGATGGCCCCATCTTTGACATCATTGGGCAGTGAGCTGTACAGGAAACTTCACTAAGCACTGTGCCATTGGCAAATTCTCAGGAAACCATGCTCTCCTTGACAGGGTACATTCCTGTTGGTGTGGAAATATGTAATTTGCTTCAAGATAACTGTGTTTTGTGGGAAGTGCTTGGAGGAGTCTCCCAGAGTGAAAGGTGAGCTTGTGAATTTCACTCAAGACTCTGTTTTCTGGTAAGTACCTTGTGATTGCGTGCTTTTCAGTGTGTGCTGTGTCTGGACTCATCATACAACTGTGTTGGAAAATACCTTATTATGCAAACAAATAGGCTGAAGGAGGTGTCTTTTTTTCCTAAAAGAACAGGTTAACAATGAGGTGTAATTTGTAGGTGAGATGCATGTTACAATCAAGGAGAGGAGTTGAAAGGTGCCTTTAAAAATATCTCTTCTTTCTCTGTCTTTACCCAAAGAAAAGTTAGTTTAAATACTGTAGTAGAGAGTTTGACACCACATTTAAATGTTTCTGAGTGCTGTTGTCTCTCAGAGGTTGGTGGAGATCAAGGTAAGTCCTATCTATGTTACTGTCTCAGCTTTTAT
Organism: Oreocharis arfaki; assembly: GCA_013398015.1. Lineage (NCBI taxonomy): Eukaryota > Metazoa > Chordata > Aves > Passeriformes > Paramythiidae > Oreocharis > Oreocharis arfaki. The sequence continues at coordinate 288,500 of VZRR01005017.1, read as the reverse complement.
TGTCAGCAGGTGAGCTCTCAGTAGCAGTCCTCTCAAGGGTGGCACATTTTCGTACCAGTAATTTGCTTTAATAAAACTTCAGCAGATACTGGTCCAGCCTTTGAATAGAAATTTAATTTAAAAAGAAAAACCCCCAACATGTGAAAGAACATATTTGAGAACGTTTGCTCTTAAAAACTCTGGCAAAATTTTTAAATATTATATGAATTTTTCCCTGATCTCTTAAGTACATGTAACTGGAATTAAATTTGAATTGATGGGGTGTTTCGCTCATGTGATTGTGCGTCTGTATAAAACAAAAAGAATCCTGAATTGGCTTCTGTTTCTTCATTAGTAAACAGGTTTTTAATAGATTCAGGTTCCTGTTCTGTGATCTGACATCAGGGAGCAGCTCTTGAAGCACCAATGAATGTTCTTTTGTTTATTTGTGTGTGTGTTAGAGAGAGAGAGGGAAAGGAAAAAAGGCTATGTCCAATTGAATTGGAGGTTAGAACTGCTAAGTAAAAGAACCTTAACCCATCATCATAAACGAGGGGTAGTATCTGCATTTTCCTTTGTAAGTAGGTGCCTATAAAATGGATCCATTCTTTGAAGCTGTTGCTTTTCAAACCTGTTGTATGCAGTCAGAATGGATGTGACACATGGATTAAGACACATCAGAATGGATGTGTCTTAATGACTGCTCGGTTGAGGTACCCTTCTGTAAGTGTCCTTACCCTTAGTAAGTGTGTTGCTAATGTTTGAATTGAGTAAATTTTAGCCAGTATTCATCTCCTTCCCCCCCGCTTCAATAGAAAATAAAGCTTGTTTCACTGCGATTTGGATGCTCTGCTGTGTATTTGGCCTTGTGTACAAGTGGGAAATAGGCTTAGAGCTGTCCATTGTAGTAGGTGAAGCCTATTCTTTCAGGTGATGCTGATTTGGGAACTTTGTAAGAAATAAAAACTTATTTATAATTCATGTGGCAGCATCCTAAGTTAGTTTTGTCAATGCAGATTCTATTTGGGTGGGAGAGGATTTTGAGTCTCTTTTCTCTATTATTAATTACTACTTGTGTCTCCGGAAAATAATGGTTGTTTCTTGTCACATAGATCAGTACAAAAGGTTCCAGCTGTTTCAAGCCTTTATTACTGGTTTGGTGAGTGGGAGGCATCATTTGTTCATTTGGGGTTTGGTTCCTCCTCCTCTGCTTTGGTATTGGAGGTGAATCTCTTGCAGTAATTTTAAAATTACTGAGAACAGACTACATTTTCTCTACTGTGTTTTGTGAGTTCTTTTTGAAGTAGTTTGTGCCCTTTCCATTTTATGGCACCGAGGTTCCAAAGTGTTGCTTTGGTAACTCTCACATCTGGTTTGTTCATTATTGTATGACTTGACTTGGTCTGTTTTTGTTTTTGACAATTTTTTAAAATATCATCACTAGGAAGGAAACTGTCAGTGATGTCTGACAGGACAATACTGAGATTCTGTTGAAAAGTCCGTGCATACTCAGTGAAGTTTTACAGGAAGAATACAAATTTATATTACCTTTATGTAAAAAAGAGTAACATTGAATAGCTTAAGTGTTTGTTTTAGTTACCTTTTAGAACAGGACAGCTGAAAATGAAGAGCTAACACCAGGGAGTTTTTGCTTCTGAAACCTTAAAAGCAGATGAAACCATTGGACGCTGCAGTGCTTAGCAGAACAATTTTTCAAGTCAATGAACCATCTTTAAATGCCAGTAGCATTTACTACTCCCTGTAGTAAATGAAAAAAAAATTGTATCAAGTACCTTTTTCATGTTTACCTTGCACCAGTTGGTGAAAACTTGGAGAAAATGCAGGAAAATAAGTGGAGAGCTAAAAAGCAGGGGAGTCTGTTTCCCAGAAAATGGTGGTGTCCTGCTGTTCCAGGTCACCATATAGAGAGAGGCCCTAGAACCAACCTCTTCTGTTCGATGGCTCTGAGCCACACATTTAGTCTTCAATACTAAATACATGAATGCTTGTGATTTTCTGTTTTAGCCTGTATATGTTAAGGTTGGCTTTATAAACATTTTAAGGTGCCAATTTTATTCCTTTCATATCCAATCCTGTTTCTGTAAAACAAATGTTGCTCAATAAGGAAGATGAATTGAAATAAACAAAAAATTGTTTTAGACAGTTTTCACATCATATTTGAAAAAGAGCTTCTGCGTGTACCGGTGCATAAAAAAGTGACATCATTGCTTAAGTGTTTGTGTAGTACATATTTCTGATTAGTAAAGAATGTTTTTACACTGAATTTGGTGATAAATGTTTGTACTTGAAAACCAGCATATTTTATAGTTGCCAACCTATGAAAATCAACATTTCTTCAGAAAAACAGAAGTACAAATGCGATACAGAATTAAAAGCTTTCAAATACAGTTCACAAACTAAAATTAGCTGTTTCAAATAGCAGTGATTTTAAATTAGTCTGCTCTGAATGACATGAATTGAATTAATCAAATGTTGAAGTTCTTCAGGGTTTTACACTGTTGTTGCTGTCTTGTCATACTGTCATGTATCAATATAGAAACCAGCTCAGTGCCTTGACCTATTGCTTTGCACTTCTCCACCTGATTTCTCTCCCCAGAATAGCAGTAATAAGGTGAAATAATCTCTCTAGGGCAAGTTGAAGTCTGGGCCGTATTATGTTTCAGAGCAGTGGAGAAGCAGCTATGTGTGCTAACAGCTAAAACTCAACTGTGCTTTTTATTTTGGCCCTGCAGCCAGCTGGCACTGAGTGAAAGCCCCTGACCACCTAAACGAGAGTGGTCATGTCCTAACTGCCTGTTGGGTCCCAGGTCCATGCTGACACCTGAAATGTGCTTGGAAGCAGCCCAGAGAGTGAGAGGTGGCCTGGGTCAATGCTGTTCTCTAGGGGGGAGATGGTGGCATCCTTCAGCACTGCTTCCTGTGGGAGTGTGGACTTGGCCATGATGTCCTAGGGCATAATAACTTGCTGAGAGGGTAGCCAGGAGATGAATGAGTGCTGCTGCTGGCTGAGGTTGCTGCCTGTCTGCTCTTATCCCTTGGTCACCATTTCAGATGCCAGTTGGTACAGGCTGCAATGTAATTTATCTTTCTCACAAGATTTATTTGAATACCTTGTGAAATGATAAGGGAGTTGTTGACTTGAGGGCAGGTTATACTGAGATGTGGAGGCATTTGTTGCCTTAGACCTTTTTAATGATCTAAACAAATGCTTCAGTTTGTCCATAGTGAGGATCAAGGCATGAGAGTAAAGAAAAAAGAAGACCAGAATACTAAGTGTCCATTTTAATTGAGAAATACATATATGTATACATATATGTGTGTGTATATATATATACATATATGTGTGTGTATATATATACACATATATGTGTGTATATCTATATATACATATATGTGTGCATATATATATATACATATATGTATATATATGTGTGTGTGTGTTAGCTGGAACATGTTTTAAAAAATCTGGAATACTGAAGATTTAGGACAGAGATAGAGCCAGTCCAGTACAAATAAATCTCATCTAATCCTATCACGTAAAAGCTGTGTGTAGGAGGTTCCAATTTAGTTGAATTTGTCGAAGTGGTCTTAATAGTCTCACACTTTGATAAGAGAAATTGATATTTAACTGTGTAAAAAAATTGTTTTTGCATTCACTTATATGCAAACCTGTCTTATAAATTATTAGTGAAAAAATTTAAACCTTTTGGTGAGTTTATTTTAGTGTAATTCCACAAACTTGTTGCAACATACTATGTATTGAGGTAAAAAAGTGCTACCAGAATTAGCAAAATCCATGTTTATTATTGCTAGTGGGATTTAACAGCTAGAAACAAAGGGAGAGGCACCATGAGGCTGTGCAGTGCAGCAGTTCTCTTGAACCCCAATTTATATAACTTTTAAGATGTAAACAAATTTATTTTGACAAATGAATTTTTATTCTGGATGGAAAGATGAACTGAGGGAAGGAAGAAACATTTACTTACCTTTTTCTTACTTTAGGGTGAAAATAGTATTTGCAGTTACTTCCTCATACCTAGTGTATGAAATATGTGTATATGAATACCTGGAGAACTAGTTAAGGAAGTCAGCTAAAATGTTGCATTTAAGTGCATTAGTAGCCACCCTTAGACTCAACTGGTGTAAAAAAGTTAATTTCCTAGGTACAGATAAAAATGTGAAAAAAAAAAAGAGACAAAAGAAGGGGCAGGGTCTTCACTTATTAAAGATTTGAGTATCATAAAAGTATTAATGAAATGGGGAAAAGCCTCCGTACTTAGTTTGCCAAGAAAAGATAGTGAAAATAATAAAGTATTAGGTAGGTTTTGCCCAATACTTCCCCCATTGCCAAAGTTGATGTGGTCTTGTTTAAAGCCCCCCCCAGAAGATGTTTGCAACTGGATGTTTCAGAGCCACACATGTAATTTTTGTACAGCGTTGACAGTAAGTGGTCTCAAAACAAAGGTGATCTACAGTTTGTCAGATAAAAGATTTAATTTGACAGAAGTATGCAAAATACAAGCCTGCGTTGATCTCTGCATGGCCCAGTGCCCCCGATGTTGTGTGCAGCTCTTTGTGTGGTGCACTTTTGTAGAGTGATGCTCTCTCTTCCTAGGCAGTCACGCAGTTCCTCGTGCGAGCGGGTGAGCACACGATGCCTTTGCAAGCGAGTTCCACTCCAGTTGCTTTGTCCGTGTGCCGAGAGTGGGCTCTGTCTGTGGGGTGCGTGTGTCCCGCTCCCCCAGAGCCGCTGGGGTTGTTCCTGGCTGGCCACCCAAGTGGCACTGGCTGCTTTGAACTGGTTCGCTCTGAAGCAGAGAGGCTCTATTCATCTATTCTGTATTGCACTTGGCTGTGAGCCACAACTGGGTCCTGTATGCTGCTCCTGTGACCTCAGGGAATGAATTTTTCTCTTTAAGTTTGGAGTGTTTGAAACAACCTACATGCTTGATGTTTTAACAGCGCAAACTCAAGGACTGTATTTCAAGTTCCATAAGGATATATTCATTGGGTGGAAAGCCTGTTGAGAAGTTCTTAACAGATTGGGTAGGACAGAGCGGGTCGCACTCAGTGCATTCCTACCCATACTGGTTTTTGGGAACAGCTTCTGGAGTGAAGTGTTCCCAGAACTGTGCCTTGTCTTTGTCTTCAGAGGGACTGTTCAGAGCAATGCAGGTGGCTGCTCTCAGGTCTTCCGTGTGTAGCAGGTTAGGTGTGTGCCAGAGGTACAAATGACTGGAAGGAATTGGTGTGCCATTTGGGGCACACCTGCCTGTTCTGCTGTGCCTTAGCAAATTCATGTAGAGCTGCCCCTGGAGCTTCACTTTAAGCAGGCTGTGAAGCTCTGCTGCCTGCCATCTGGACCTAGGGCTGCTGCTGCCTGCTCAGTGAGGATATATACAGCACGGCAAAAATTAGTTCTCATGATTTTAAGGGACAGTGTGGTAATTGTGTGGTCATACTTATTTTTCTTCCTCAGATTTGAAAGAATATATTATTTAGAAATTAAATGAGTCTGTACAATGCATAAAATGCATGTGGGCACTGTCTTGTACCTGTGCAGTTCTCCTGTGCAATCATTAACAATGTGTTTTATCATTTGGTGACTTGTCTTGCTTAACAGCCTTGCATGACACTTGTTTAGAGAAATACACATCTTTTCCCTAAGAAGCAGGCAAAGATACCGATCATGCCTTTTATATTTTGACTTGCTTTAAATTGCGTTTATTGCTGGATGAGATCTTGTCTTACCAACTTGTCATATCTCTCCTTGAACATCGTTTTGTAGTTAATTTCTTTGTGAAAATACAGAGAAAGCATTCTAGACTCCTGAAATCTTACAGTAATATTTCAGATATTACCCTAAAGGATGAACCATTTCCTCCAGCTTAAAATATTAAGCCAGCATTGCTTCAGCTTGCTTTGCAAGGCTTAACTATATCTGCAGTTATGTAAGTTTCAGTTATGTGATATTTCATGGGCATCTATTTAAACATACAACTGTTATTTTTAGTTGAAATATAGACTATATAAAGACTTAAAAGATGTGGGATCAAGGTGGACAACCTTGGCAGCAATGGCCTTTGAACCAACAGCAGTGGATGCAGTCATTTCAGCACCAGCAAGATCCAAGTAAGTATATAGAAAGCGTTGTGGATTAATTCTTTTAATATGCTGACATTTGAATTTTTGAATCTTTGTAACAGAGTATGACTCATAGTTGCCTTTTGTAGCTGTTCTCAAGATACTGCATTATGATGCTTTTCTGATCAAGAAAAAATAGAAAACATAGAAAACATACATTGATTCCAAATGTTGTCACATAGTTAATATATAATATGCAAATACAGGTAAGAAACCTCTTATCCTAGACAATTTACCAACATTTTACCAGTCATATAGATCAAGATTTAGACCTCATTTACCAGATCTGTACCCTGTCACTTCTTTAGCTAAGGTGAACCCTTTGTTCGAGAGAATCTGCTTTTTTGTTCAGTACCTGTTTGGCAGAAGTACTAATGCAGATACATACACAGAAAAAAACCTCACTGGAAGACTGATATGATTCTTGATTTAGGTTACAGCAGTGATAATCATGTCTTATTTAATTTTTTTTCCACACCAAAACCACCACTTCAAACAGTAGAACGTAATATACCTTAAATTGAGAATGAGGTGCCAACAATTCAAAATATCAAGAGAAATAGAGAAATGGATGAAAGTGCAGGTGTGTATTTAATACTAAGGCAAAGTGATCAGGCACATAGGTTTTACTGTCACTTTAATTTCTGTTAAATTCACTGGAGAGTTTCCCTGACTTGATAATAAGCAGAAGACATACTAGGGTTCTCATCCGAGAGTGCAATTTATTTACTTACTGGTAGGGATGAAAGTAAAGAAAAAAATGGGAGAGAGAATTGTAGCATAATATACGGCAAGGGTTATACCAAGAGTGTACACTGAAAAATAATTTTCTGTGTATCTTTCTTACTCTCAAATCTTCATGAAGTTATAATTTAAGGATATGTATATTAATTTCTGATGTCAAAATTAGCTCACTTATGAAAAAAGTGCATTACGACCACCCATTCAGTGCTAATGTGAATGTAAAATAATCTGCCTTATGACATTTTGAACATATGCAGAGAAACTGTACTTCAGCAAGTCTGTACACTGACACTTGCTTGGTTTCTTTTACTGTACACTGTGAGTAAGTTTTAATGGTGCTCACAGTACTTGCTGAAGGTAAATGTTGCCCATTTGTCTTGAGCAATAAGACATGTAATTGAGAAATAGTGTTAAACTTCAGACATGTGAGTACTAACCTTTTCAACTTCCTCTGTTTATTTTAGGCCAGATTGACTGGGCTGCATTAGCTCAAGCATGGATTGCTCAGCGAGAAGCCTCAGGGCAACAGAATGTAGTGGAACAACAAGGAATGATGCCAAACGGACAGGATATTTCAGGAATAGAGTCTGGTCCAAACAACCATAATAATTTTCAGGGGGATCCCAATTTCAACAGAATGTGGCAGCCAGGTTTGTTTCCCTTCCTGTTCATTCCTTTTTTTCATGTTTCTTCATTTTATTATTGTCAGACATTTTTTGGTGTGAACATTCCCTGTCCCTCAGGCTTCAAAATGCAAAATACTAGTTGACTTTTTAATCACAGCTGCTCCTTAGAGAGCTACTGTTGCCTCTCCTCTAGTGTAATACCTGCTTCTGGCATGATCTTGACATGTAGAATGAGTTCACAGTATAACTGATAGATGCTGGCTTTAGGTGTCTTAAAGTCTTTAAAAAGGGAGAGCAGCAAAATTCTGTGTGAAAAACATGTTTTTATAATGTTTCATATACTTAGGATTTACCTTTTTAAACTTAGGTATCTGATTGTCAGCATTTTTTCAATTATTGCAGGTTGAAGTTGGTTGGACGCTTTTGTTAGTATCGATTATTTTCAGTTCTTTTTAACTTCCTCAAAACTTCAGTTTTTTCCAAAAATTAATTTTCTTCTTCAAGCTTCACAAGATACCACTGGTAATAAGAATGGGATAGAAATTGGTTATTTTCTGCTAAGAATTTTTCTGAAGTTGTTTTCTGAAAGCTGGGTTATGGCACTACACTACAATGCAATTTTAAGTGTATGAACAAGAGAGTTAGCAAGCCTATGTGCATGTCTAGTGTTGTTTTGGGGAAAACTACACTTCATGCTTGATTCTGTTAATGGTTGAAAGAATAATACAGTTTTCACTGTCGCTATCCAAATTTATTGAAATGTAACATTTAGTATAAGTAAGCTTAATATGTTATTGGCAGTTTTATATGTGCATAATAAAAGAGAGGTAGCCATCAGGTTTCACCTACCTGCACTGGGCTACAAGTTATTGTAGGCACATGTAAGAATTTTTAACTTTTCTATGTGGCACAGTGTATTCTAGCTCTATTTCTGTACAGTATGTAGAAATTTTCTCGGAAATAGAAAAACTGCGATAACACTTTTTAGTTGCTACAGTATTGGATCCAATTATGATGCAGATGGGAAGGACAGTAAAAATTAGAAAAATGTACTAAAGGACTAGATGGAAGGTAGGAATTAACCTGAGAGGCTAGATACTAATTCTGTTACTGGTGAGAGTTATAAGGCAGCTCTGTCACGGTCTATAGGTGTCTATATAGTGCATATAAATTTTGTCTTTTTAAGGAATCAGTCAAAAATTACGGCCACACGAGCTATTAATTCATTCCTTAGACCCTTTTCACTCTGTTAGCCAATTGTAACGGATGTTTGAGGGCTTATGACTACAGCTTATTCTAGGACCTTTGCTAGATATTGGACAATCCAAGAAATTATCCATTATCAAGACACAAGACTTTGGAGCACAGGTTTCAGTGGTTGTGCTGCTTACGAAACCATTTTCTTTCCATAATAGGTATTTCAAGTCTATTATGCAAAGTAATAAAATAGCTCCTTGCTTTCAAATTTGCAGTAGAAAAGTAGGAGCAGTTTTTTAACAGTTTAAACAATTTAAACAAATCCTGTGGTGAACTCACAATCACTAGAAATTTATAAAAACAAGTTTATAGGATGTCTGTGCCTGTCCAATTCTGTCCCCATACTGCATGTTTCAGTTCAGCTATAGCTATTTGTATTTAGTTACAGAAATTATTGAGACAGTATAATAGAATCTGTAGATTGATGATTCTTCGTTACTTTCTCATCTGTGATGCTTTGAGGAACCTTGTGATAAATACAAGAACTTTGAGTGATTGGTGACTCATATAAATTATACTAACTTGGTATTGAATTGTATTCTAAATCCTAAACAGAATGGGGAATGCCTCACCAACCCCCTCACCCACCTCCAGATCAGCAGTGGATGACTCCAACCCCAGGTCAAATGGAAATTGTTCCTCCATCTGAAGACAGCAACAGTCAGGACAGTGGGGAATTTACTCCTGACAACAGGCATATATTTAACCAGAACAATCACAACTTTGGGGGACCTCCCGATAACTTTGCAATGGGGCCAGTGAACCAGTTTGACTATCAGGTGAAACATATTTGTTGCTTTAATATTGTAGACGCGCAGAGTCCCTTCCGTGGATGTGTTCCTCTAATATCATCTAGCGGCGACTTTCATTCTTCAGTTCTACAAACATCTACAGAATCTGTTATCTGCTAAGATACATTTTTACCAAACACTTTACAGAAGAGACTTTAGTGTTCTCAGTTCTGTTCAGAGGCCAAAGGGTCTTATTTTTCTACAGTAGTAATGAGAAACGGCTGTTGTTTGCAATATTAAAATGAATCACTGTGTTCCAGTATATAAATTAACATTATATAGCTTTGTGTTTTTAAAAAAAAAAAAAAAAAAAAAGAGGAGAAGGAAAAAAAATAAAGTTCAGAAAGATATGCTTAAATACAGTAGATAATGTACCACAGGAAACAGTCCTGTATTTGCAGACAGATAGACTGGATGATCCATTGATCTTTTCCATATCTATCTACTGTGCTTCTTTGAATAAACAATGTTATTTCTAAAAAAAAATCCATATCCACTTTTTTCTTCATTCTGGCATATAAGTTGTATAGCATAATAAACATGTAACTGGTTTTATAATAATAGCAGGGTGCATTGCACAGATCTTTAAACACAGAGAAGTTTTGTATCTTCCTTCTATTTTCAGTATTTTTCTTTCAAAACTCCTAATGTAAATGACAAATTAGCTGTTTAAAAACCTACCTTTTTTAAAAAAAAGATGGGCAGAAATTTTTTTTATCTTCTAGGCTATTTTTTATCTTCTAGGTTACAATTTTTCCTGTTACAATTCTCTTGTTCAACAGTATTGTTAAATAGGGAATCAATAATTTTCCAATACATGAGTTAATTATAATTTTCTTTGTTTATTGTCATGGGACAAACTTTTAAAATTAGTTTCTCTAAATACTACAGAAGACTTGTTTTGCAGTGAATGAAAGAGAGATGCTTAACCTGAAATTGTAGTGGAGAGTGCTTCAGTACTAGTGAGTTAAATACTCAGTAGAATATTTGATGCTATACCATTTTCCCTAAACACTCTCTTCTTAAGTAGTTTCATTAGGCATTTCTGGGCAGTAAATTTAAAACAAAAATCTCCTCATGTATGCCTCAAGACTTAGGACTTTTGGATTTGTATACAGCTTGCCCAGAACCCAGGATCTGTACTAAAATTGGATATTTATGCATTTAATATTTTAATCAGCCATATTAATAAGATCTGTGAAGGATTACTGGAAAGTGCACAGTGCAAAATTCTTACATAATAAAAGGCTGAACTTTAAATTTTTGTTCTCATGCCGTAGTTAAAAGACTGCTGACATAGACTTTTAAATCTTAGTTTTGTACACTCTTTATTTGACTACATGCTCTGATGCTAAGCTGGCACAGAACTGATGGAGATAGATGGTGATTTTAGGGCTTAACGTTTAGCACAATATGAAAGGAGATTGGATGAAGCCCTTTCAGTTTTAAGTATCCCTGCCTAAATCTAAGTGTAGTCATTAAATATTTAAAGGAAGCTTGTTTCTTGGGGACCACAGTAAAAGAGATTGAGAGATTTCAGTAGCATAGAAATCGTGGATTCCTACTTGCATGGAATTTTGTAGACCGACTTGCTCACATGCTGCATTTAGTGTTACCATGTGAAGAAAAATAAACTGCATTACTCTTTCAGCATGGGGCTGCTTTTGGTCCACCTCAAGGTGGATTTCACCCACCTTATTGGCAGCCAGGACCACCAGGGCCACCAGGTCCTCCAGCACCTCCTGCACCTACTCAAAATCGAAGGGAAAGACCCTCGTTCAGAGATCGACAGCGTTCACCTATTGCGATGCCTGTGAAGCAGGAGCCTCCACAGATTGGTACATGTTAACCACTCCTTAATGAAAAAATGTAAAAGCTGTGTTTTGTAAAGAATTGCAAAGTTTGAAGACCTTTGTCTTTTTAATAGAACGTAGAAGAGCAGGGAAAGTAAAAGCCATTATAAATGTTTTTTTCCCCACAATCAGATGTGGGACTTGTTTTGATGGGGGTGGGGGTTTTGCTTCTTTGTTTTGGGGGATATTTTTGTTCCTTTTTTGGGGGGAAGGTTTTTTCATCTTGCAAAACTGTAAACCTTGCTTATGTAGATGCTGTGAAGCGTAGAACTCTGCCTGCCTGGATTCGTGAGGGCCTGGAAAAGATGGAAAGAGAAAAACAGAAGAAGTTGGAAAAAGAAAGAATGGAGCAGCAACGTTCACAGATGTCTAAAAAAGAAAAAAAGGAAAGTGAGGAGGCTGAAGAAGGGGATGGCCCACGGTTACCTCAGAAAAGTAAATTTGTAAGTAGAAGGGTTTGTTTTTTGCTCAGGTTTGTATTTCCTGAAAGGTATCACCTTTTTAGTCTCTTCAAAGGAGAGACTCTGTGTTCGTGGTTCTCATTGCTTTTGTTGCTTAAAGTAAGGTTAAGCTGCTGCTCTGTTGATAATTGCTTGATGTTTTGAAGTTTTTAATGACTAAGAGGTAGAAGTATATAATTTGATTTGTAGTAGCAAAGCAACAAGGATGAAATTGGACCTTTTTTTTTTCTTTTTTTTTTCTTCCTTTTGGAACATACAGATCCTTTGAAAGAATTCTAAATCAGCAGCTGAAAAAATTCAGATACCTGTATTTGCTAAACCGAGCCAATTTAGGAAACCTTGCATTGCCTTCATTTTAGCAATTATCTTATTTGTAGTTCAAAGTACATGTTTGGCAGGGAATGGACAACTAAGTATTTTCTTAGCTTGTGTGGGTAGAGGTACTCACATATTTTTTAGGAAGGGAAAAAAATGGTTTTATGATAACTGTAATACAGATTTCAGTACACAGTAAATGAAATTGACTATTACAAATAGAAACTAAGGAGCTTGATATTTAAGTTTTTCCTGAAATGTACGATCCTGTTCTTGTAGGACAGTGATGAGGAAGATGAAGATGCTGAAAACACAGAGGCTGTAAGTGTTGGGAAAATCAGCAGGAGTCCATCCCCAGCTCCTCAAGAGGAGCAAAGTGAACCAGAAATGACAGAAGAAGAAAAGGAGTATCAAATGGTATTAATAATGGTGTTCTCACTAAGTATTTCTGTTTAATTGCTCATATCTTTCGGGCATATCAAAGTAAATCACCTTTTCTATGCCTGATACTGTCAACAGAGGTACAGTATGCATTGTACACTAAAGCAGGGTTATATTTGCATGTCTCTTCATAATGCTGTCCTTCTCATGGAAACCAGGATATTGGGTATATAACTCATACTTAGCACGATAGTGAAAGAATGTAATGACTGTAATCTTTGCATTGATCTTTATGGATTCTATGGTTTTGCTTCACTTACAAATTTCTGGAAGCTTCTAGTGATTGAATGCACCCATCTCAAATCTATGCTTCAACCTCAGTTCCTGTGAAAGGGAATTCAAGAAAGGTATTCTTGCAAGGGAGTGCTACAGGCTTAAATCCTAGATCAGCAACAGTTTCGCTGTGTCTGCACAACCTTCATACTGTGAAATCACAGTTGCATGCAAATTGTACAACTGAATCCTTGTTAATTAAGGCCCTGAATTCTATTTTGATGAATATATTTTTGTAGAGCATGTGGCCAGACATAAACAGCTTGGAGAACTAGCTACCATAATTTCAATTTTTGTAGAAAATGTGTAATAATAAAATGCTATATGAGTAACCTCTGATGATCTTTACAGTCAGAAATGTGCTCTTTAGTTTTTGAAAGAATAATTGGAATCAGTCTAAGTACATTTCTGATTTACATATTCATTTGTTATATCATCTCAGATGTTAGGATCAGTGCCCTGGATAGCTGTGTTCCATACATGCAGATACAATTCACAGTCAAAATACAGACTTTAAGGTTGCAAAATCAGGTCACATTTAAACAGCTTCAATCTTTGGTTTTTTAGTCATGTCTCTTGAAAGAAGCCATTAAGAAGTGAAGCTGTATAGATATAATTTGAATGCAGCATTTATTCAAGATGTTTTGGCCTTTAATTGTATATGCAATTTTCTTCAGATGATGCTGACAAAAATGCTGCTGACAGAGATTCTCTTAGATGTCACAAATGAAGAAATCTATTATGTGGCCAAAGATGTTCACCGTAAAGCAACTAAAGGTATGCCGGGTTTGGGGGAATTTTTTTTTCTTTTTAGTTTCTTCTGCGAAAATTCTGTATTTGCATGTCTTTAGAACATTTAACCTCCATAGTTCTCCCTCAAGAACAATTCCAGTATAATGCATCCAACTTGATAGAGTTCAAATCCAGTAATCATGTACTGTTGTCCTGTGCAGTGTATTGTGAGTTACTTGAGTTATTCCATTTTTTCATACAATTCATTTCAGTTAAAATGGTACCTGTGTGTCAATGGCTCTTGAGTTGTAGCTGTTCCTTACTACTATCATCTTTATCTGAAAGCTGTTCAGAAGTGAAAGGAGATGAACTTTGAGTCTTCAATTAGTAATTAATTTGCTTTCGCTATTAACATGTATTGTACTTACAGAACAGATTATTTTAACATAACAGAGTTAATCTAAGTATGTAACTACTGAAGTTGAAAATTATGCGCAGATGCTGTAACTTGGAAAGTGATTTATGAGTATATGTTTGGTTTTTTTCTGTTCACTCTTAATTTGCAGTTAAATTTCTAAATCTCCATGGTCAGAAAATCTAGAAGTGGTTTTAAATGGATTATGCGTTTTTAATGTTTCTTCTCTCCCTCCAAAGAACAGCAATAGTAGTAGATTTAACAATACCATAGACTCATGACTATGAAATCGTGGCTATTTGTGTTAACATGTTGTTCCTGTTGTTGATGTGATACAAAGCTCCTGCAAAACAGCTGGCACAGTCCAGTGCACTGGCTTCCCTCACTGGACTCGGTAAGTATGTTCCTTATTTTTGAGAGGGCTTAAAGGGGGAGTTACACTTTTGCCTTGCGTTTCTAGAAATTGCATTTTGAAACTAGATTTTAATTGCGTGGGAGTATGGGTCACTTTCTGATAACTTTATCATTATCAGCACCTTTGTTTGTTCCACAGGTGATCCTACTGATATATAGTGGGATAGTTGCTGGAGTAAAGGACTAGGCAGTGTGATTTTGTGTATGAGAATCTTGCCCTAATTTTGAAAATATGTAAAAATCTTGGATAAATTTACTTTTCAAAGTATGATAGTTTCAGAAGCACACTGCAGTCTTCAAAGAAAGGAATACTATTTCATACTTTTCTTTTCTTTTGATCCATGCAAACCAGAGGGGAAAGTTGATAGAAGAGTAATGTGAAAATCTATAAATAAAAATATTGTGATCTTTGCAATTATTATTTTCTTGAAAAGCTAAATAAACACAAAGGCTCCCATATCATATACTACCAGAAACAACACAGGAAAGAGAGATTGAAATTCCAGCTTGAGACACAACTGCAAGAGATTTCTCCCAACATGACTTTTATCATCTAAAATGTACTACAGCAGTGTCAGTGATCAGTTATATGTTCATTACATGGAATATTGATGAATTAGATTGAATGTTATCATCATAAGTATTCACGTTTCAAAACTAATTCAGTAAAGATCCTAAGGACCTCAGACTGAAAGAAATCCATGTCACATGTTTAAATTGACTTTGTCCTTTTCAGTCCAGTAGTTACTAATATCTCTGGGGAAGAAGAAATATCTCTGTTTCTATTCCATCTCCATACCTGTCAAAGTGCAGTGTTTTCTAAATCATGTGGAAAAATTGATATGGCATTCAGAATTTCTGTAGCCTTGGACTACGGAGGCAGCTGAAGTCATTTCAGAGATGTCTTCTGGGAAAGATCCCAGGCATTTTCTGTCCGGTTGCTGATACAGAGGCAGGCACTGTTACAGTCTCCACAGGGAGTTTTTTTGCCTTTCCATACAATGGAAAAAAGTACCATGGTCACAGTGGTTGCTTGCTGAAAATAGACAAGCTGTTCCAGAAGGAGTAGAACCAGACAGTGAGCATCAATGCAGATACGAGGGCCTTGAACACACTGGCAAACAACACTGGCACTTACCAGATTAAAGTGACTTCTTCAGAGACGAGGAAGTGAAGGAAGGGCAATGTTACTCTCCTCTTTGCCTCACAGAAGTATTAAGAACAAAGCTTAATCTTTCCTCGTGATAGACTGGACTTTATGCACGCAGGTGGACTGGGTGGTTATGGATCAGGAGACAGTGAAGATGAGAGGAGTGACAGAGGCTCTGAATCATCTGATACTGATGATGAGGAATTGCGACACAGAATAAGGCAAAAACAGGAAGCGTTTTGGAGAAAAGAGAGAGAACAGCAACTACTACTAGAAAAACAGCTAGAAGGTAAATCTTATAATTTCTTCTTACTGGGCCACTGTATATGGAGTTTACTACTTGGTGTACGTAAATTGATTGCAAAGAAACACATTTTAAGCCAAAAATACAAACCTAAATTTATAAATGATGTATTTTTAATTAAAATATTAAAAACCCCCAAACCCCTGTCATTTACTTCTGCTTCTCTGTACAAGGTAAGGTTTGTTCTTTTGTACAAATAATGTGGGTCAAAAGAGTAGCACAGTCAGCTCTCAGTGCTGAAGAGCTGTCTGGAGATGGATGCGATGTTAAGAAGTCATGAACAAAGTTCACAGGCTGGAGGAGAAAGAGCTGTTACGGTAGAACTTAAAATTGATGGTTTCCTCCTTTAACTTTTTATTTAAAGGCCTGAAAATAAGACATATGGAGCCCTTAAAAAAAGGCTGGACTAGCTAAACTTTCAGTTTTCTTAATATTCCTATCTCTCTTTGAGTGTTTTAAGATGTATGCATAAAAAGATAGCCATATGGAGGGTGACTGAGTGGTGGCCTGTGACCTCTGTCTTCCTAGTGCAGGAAGCCACATGTCAGTGTGGAGACATCTCCATGGGATTATTTGCAGAAATACAAATCTAGAGTGTAAAGCAGCTGGTTCTATACATCCAAAATACTGAAGAATGCTAATGCAGAGTCTCATTTGTAGTAGTGTTTTGGAAAGGCAGAAGATTTCTAGTGGACAATACAGCATCTTCTAACATACACTGGCTTCTGCCTGTATTGCCTAATAACTCAGGGACCAGCTGGAATTGTTTTCTGGGTTAAATTTGACCATCAGCTGCCATTTGGACCACTCTGGGTTTCCAGATGCAGTTTTATTCCCAAAATTAACTCAGGAAGTGATAGCCCACATCAAAAGGCCATTTTTAGGCAAAAGATGTTGTATGTCAGTTATTTTTTCTGGATTAAATTTAAAATGGGGAGATAAAGTTGGCAGTGATGCAAAGGATCCTAAGTTAAATAGAAAAAAAATTTTATTTTGGAAACCTCTGGGAAATGCTCTGAGGGTCTCACTATATGAGAAATAAAACTTCTTCAGACCAGACAGTAATCCTCAAACCCAGATGAATGGGGCTCGAAGAAAGGCAGGAAGCATCAGTACCACTAGAGGAGTTTTGTAGGAAGGAGAAGGGGAGAAGCAGGTGTGCAGAAAGGTTGCAAAAGGAAAAGATCTTGTGTGTAGATCAGTTCAGGAGTTCTGGTGTTCCAGGATATTTGTTTGATAACTTCATCTTAAACCACTGAATCATGAAGTAACATGAAGGACTTCTAAAAATGACTGGGCTCTACACTTTTTCTAAACCAAGAGGACAACTTTTCTAGAATTACAAGAAAAAAAAAAAAAGAGTGGCTTGGTAAGTAGTTGGTATGGTGGCAGTGTTTTAATTAGAAGTATTATGAGAGGTGCTTGGAAACTTGGTTTCATCAGTGTAAGAGTGTGGAAATTATTGACATACTGCTCCAAATTAATTGCATTTTTTCTTCTGTGTACTTCCTTTTTCAGAAGAAAAGCTACAAAATGAAAAAGTTTCAAAAGAGATGAATGAATTTATCAACAAAGAACAAAATAGTAACTTAGCATCACAGGAGGCAAAAGAAATTGAAGCAGATATGGTTCACGAAAAGAAAAGATCTCCAAATGCAATTGCACCTGACATAGAACTCAAGAAAGAGGTTAAAGAGAGGACAGGAAGGAGTGGGTCAAGAAGCTCTAGCAGTGGTAGCAGCAGCAGCAATAGCAGGAGCAGCAGCAGTAGCAGCACAGTATCCAGTTCATCCTATAGCACTAGCTCAGGTAGTAGTCGCAGCTCTTCACGTTCTTCCTCTCCCAAAAGGAAGAAGAGACACAGTCGCAGTAGGACACCGTCACATAAAGTTAGGCGCAGTAGAAGCAGGAGTTACTCCCACAGAAACAGGAGAGAGAGGAGTAGGAGCAGGGAGAAGATGAGGGAAAGGAGAAGATCTAGTAGAAATCACAGCGCTGAAAGAGGGGAGAGGCGGAGAAATCGGAGTCCTTCGAGAGAGAGAAGTTGGGATAGGCGTAGAAGCGGCAGCCGCTCAAGAGACCGGCGAGCCAACCGTGCGAGCCGCAGCAGGAGCAGGGACAGACGTAAAGCCGAAGACCAGCGTAGAAGCCCTACTGGAAATAGGCACAAACATAAAAGTGAGGGTAAAGATCAAGAAAGGAAGAAGGAGCAGGGTGGAGGTGTAGACAAAGACAAAAAAAAGAACAGAGAAAGGGAGAGAGATCAGGAAAAGAGAAAAGATAAGCCCAAAAAAGAGGAAAAAGAAAGTAAGGCTGGCAATCATGACGACAGTAGATTAAAGAGAAAAAGAGACAGCGAAAGAACTTTCTCTCGCGGTGATTCAATATGTGTGAAAATAATAAGACAGGATTCCAGACAAGAAAGCAAAAAAATTACTACCAAAGATAGCAAAAAACGATCAGGCTCTGAATCTAGTGCAAGGAGTAGTTCTGAATCGCCAGGAAGCAGTAAAGAAAAGAAGCCTAAGAAATCGAAGCATATTCGGTCATGCTCCATGGAGAAATCTCAAAGGTCTGGTAAGAAGGCAAGCCGCAAACACAAGTCTAAGTCACGATCAAGGTAGTATACTTTTTAAGTATTTTGTCTGACTTTTAAAAAGCTTTTTTATATTCGTCTTCATGCGTACGGCATATGAACTTTTTTAATAAAGTATGGTGTTTATTAAACTTTTTGTCTTAGGGAAAAGTAACTTTGGAAAATCTTTTAAAACTATTAATTACTAAGCCTAAAGTGTGTGTGGGTTTGGGGGTCTTTTATTTTTTCCAATTAACTTTCTCCCCCTTTTCCTTTATTTTTCAGATCAACAACTCCTCTTCGTCGTAAACGCTGAGGAATTTATGGCACCAGTGCTATGACGTTTAAAAATTCCATGAGTTATAAAAGGCTTGTCTCATTATAGAGGCACATTGTGGCTATGTAGGTGAAACCAGAATCCTTTTTTTATCTGTAAATAGGTGTATTTTTTCCAAATGCTGCTCAGAATTAAATACCTAATAGGATTTCTTTGTATTACATTTTTTCAAGAACGGTAGTGCTTATTAAGACTATAAAACAGGCCATTCTCTTTCAGCTGTAACGTTCTTAAAATTACTATTGAATGTACTGTGATGTCAATAAAGCTCTTTAGTTCATTTTTTGTTTAAAATTCTTGCACCTGAATTTTGTGTTAAATGGTAGAAAGTACTTAAAAAAATAAAGAAAAAGGCAGCTTTTTTGGTATAACAAATTTTTAAAGTACTTGAAAAAGATTTAACGTGATACACTTGTAATCCATGGACATGATGAGATTACTTTATTGGGGGTGTGGAAGAACAGAGAAAAGGCATCTTATTTTTCTTTAGATGTGTAATAGATTTTTAATAACTTTTTTTGGGGGGGGTCTAGCTGGTACTATATGCTGTGTGTGTAAATATGGGTCACTGTAATACGAGCTCTACTTAAACAGACTGAACCCCATTAGGAATATGTGCGATTAACTGATCTCATGTGGCAGTGTTAAGCTCTGGAACTATATTCCTCACCCAGTTTTCAGAGGGATCTTTGGATGTTCAGGGATATTACACACATCTCAGAATTTTAGATGTTTTTATGGAATATGTTTATAAATGTCACTCAGTACACACTGGAAAACTGACAGTAGGTTACCTTTACATTTTGGCACATGCATTAAATGCATAGTGAGTATTAAAGCTGGTTCTTAGTGTTACAAGAATTGTGACACCTGTAAAGCCAATACATTAATGTATTAGCAATGTCACTAAATTTTTGGTTTTAATATTACCGTAAAGTGAAAGAGGTCACTGATTACCTATTTAAGGAAATTGACTAGTGCTGTTAGAAACAAGAGTGTGAAATAATAAATGTTAAAAAACAATCCAACAATACCCAACTCTAGGCCAGTGACTGTTACAGAAGAACGTGAATTCAGGGAGACATCTGCGCCTAAAAGGTCTGGTGTGACACCAGCTGTGAAAAAGCTAAAAGGCTTAACATCAAAGTAAGTTCTCTTTGATTGGCTGTATCTTCTAAGAAAAAATTATACTAGTACAGGCAACTTGCAAAGCACCTCTTCATGAACAGATTAATCCATTTAATTAAATCGGAACTCAGCTCTGCCGCTTTTTTCCACTGTAATTTTTTCGTAAATAAGATGCAGAAATCAACTGCTTCAGTGCAAAGAAACACGTTTTAACTGTGTTTAATAAGCAAGCTAATGGCTAGTGAATACATGCATGTTTATCAAAACTTCCATACAGGTAAATAGTTATAAATTATACCACCCCCCTCAACTGTATCCTTTCACATAGAGTAAGCAGTTGTATTTATTAGCAAAATAAGGCATAATTTACAACACACAACTTTTACTTGCATTGGTAGGGATATAAATAAACGATGTATTGATCCAATCTCACTACACTCTTGGCTCTGGGTAAGAGTGAGGAATTTTTGACAAGTAGGTAGCATAACAGTTCAGATGTCCTAGAAGGATGTCTTGTGAGAGACAGAAAGAAACTAGAAATAAGCTTAATAAAAGCTGTTGAGGAATACAGTTTCCAGGATGCATTGAATTTGATTTTCAGTTCAGATTTTATATTCTCTGTCTAGTAATAAAAAAGATTGTGTATGGAAAAGCTTTATATGCTCTGCCAACAACTGGAATTCTGTCACTTCCTGTAAATATGAAAATTATTTTTTGACACAAATGCACTTATATGGGTAGTGACTGTATGCCAATAAAAAGAGCATACGATCTCTGTATTTAATTGTTTCAGAAATCTTACTATGACGGCCTGCTCATTACTCAGCAATTAAATACATGCCGGTACGCTTGTCAGCATCACATACATTAGACTTCTTTGGGCTTTGGAAACTCCCTTAGGAATGTCTTTCACCAGAAAAGGCTAAAATAACAACCTCTCTTTTAATTCCATACATCTGAAGTGATCCTAAAGTCATCTAAGTGATCCTAAAAGTGATCCTACATACAAAAATGGGAAAGTATCATTTTAAAATTATTGCTGCAGAAACATTTCAGTGCACTACCGGAAAGCAATGCATAGGATTTTGAATGTCAACATGACATTTGGAGGCATTTCCCTTGAAAACTTTTTAAATAAATAAGGGATGGTGTGGAGTCAAATGAACAATGATTTCCATGCAAATTGTTCTGAAGATGA
This sequence comes from Oreocharis arfaki, assembly GCA_013398015.1. NCBI lineage: Eukaryota > Metazoa > Chordata > Aves > Passeriformes > Paramythiidae > Oreocharis > Oreocharis arfaki. The sequence continues at coordinate 267,342 of VZRR01005017.1, read as the reverse complement.
ATACAACCAAGCCAATGTCAATATGTGCCCCAAGGTGCCCCCTACACCGTGTAAGAGCAAGAATTTGCTGTGGCCGGGGATGGGCCAAAAAAGAGTAGTTGGGTAAAATATTCTGACTTAAAGATTGAGCAACTACACGTGTTTTGAAATATGGTACAATACCAAACTGTTGTGTCTTTGAGGCTCTGTCTCATGGAATAGCTACTAGTTTCAAACGAGCTTATCCTGTTAAGTAGAATACTTGCCAGTGTGCATGTAATTACTGGCTTGTAACTGATTTTGAAATCACAAATATAAAAGCAATGCCAGCCTGAGGTTTGGCTCTCTTGCTCAGATTTTGCGTTTGCTTTGCTAAATGACAAACTTATTAAGTTGAATGATATGTGGATGCCTGCTTTGAAGGGAGGCTTAGTTTTGTCTCTTAAGGAGACTATCCTAGCATAAAGGATTTCTTGTAGCTCTGTTTTTATCAGTAGCTCTGAGGTGTTATTACTGACTCTTAACTCTGGTGCACTGTGAGTTTTTTGCATAGAAAGCAGATGAGTGAAGAAGTGAGGCAGGTACATACTAAGCAGGTTTGCCATATATTTAATTGCTGTCAAGACAAGTTTTTTTGAGCCCTTTCAGCAGTCTTTATTTAGCTTTAAAAAGAAAAAAACCCCAAATAACTACTACATGAATTATACTGTATTTACAGGAGACCTGTAAACAGGCAGGTTTTCAAGCAGTGAGAGTCGTAGTACTAAGCAAGGTGAGTTAATAAAGCAGGATGGCACTAGAGGGAAGTCAAGCCGGGACTGGTTATACTACTCCAAATTTCCCGCAGCCTGGAGGATGCTCCTGCCCTTGGCTTTGTGCAGGCCGTGCCTCCTGCCTGCGGATGCCAGCGTCCGCACAGCCAGGCAGGGAACCGGGCCTGTGATCATCTGCCTGGCAAGGACGGGAGCGCTGCCGACTCTGCTTTCGCGGCTTACCTTTACCTTGCTCTGCACTGCTGCCTTCCAGCCAGCTTTGGTTTTCACTGGGCTTTCTTGTTGGACCTGCAGCTCAATAAAGTGTCAGAAAACGAATCTTTTTTAAAACTGGTTTAATTCCTTTCCATTTTAAGCATGTTAAACTAGCTCACCATGGGGATTTGAAATGTGAAAATGCTGGAGCTCACACTGGGGAGAGGCTTCCCGTGTGTCTCAGCCCTGAACTGCCAAGGCCGCTCACCTGAACTTCAGTTCGGGGCCCTGGGCAGCAGTGCTCCCAGAGGGAGCAGGGAAGGCAGCCTTCTCCTTCCTGGGCCACAGCCTGGACTTCATCTGCAAACCGTGCCACGGCAGCCTCTGAAAGAGGCAGCAGCAAGCCAGCTTGGATGGTTCCCATGAGGAAGCGCTCGGGAGCCTGCCTCAGGCCCAGCCGTGTTGGAGACCAGGGCTTCTGCTCCAGGCCGCAGCGGCGCAGCGCCGGCTGCTGGGATCGCTTCCCTCCTGAGCCTGCCCTGAAGCGAGGACTCTTGTACTTTGTGCCGTGCCCTGCAAGCCCGGTGTTCTTCTTCGTAATGGAAGGGACTGAAAGCTGTGGGCTCGTCGCTGTGTCATCCGAAAGGGCCTCTGCTTGCGGGTCTTTTCGTGTTCCAAGACATGGAAGGATCGGGAGTAAGGGGACATACATTCAAGCAGAATTGCTCCAGCTGAAGCCTTAGCGACAAGTGCCGCCGTAGGGGCTGGCATTCGCCCCGGCCTCAGCGCCGGCCGGAACCTTCCCGGCGCCCGCCCCGCGAGGCAGCCGGCACCGCCGGCCGCGGACCGGGGCGGGGCGANGCTGCCGGGGGCTGCAGGCGGTGAGCGGGCGCTGGGCGGGCGCGGGAGAGCGGGCGGGAGGGCCCCGGCGCAGCCGGCGGCAGGGGCGGCGTAACGGGGCTTTGCTTCGCCGGCTCCCTCACAGCCGGGCCCGGCAAACCCCCCGCCGGCGGCGGCCCCGGGCGTGTGTCTGGCAGCTCCTGGCCGCGTCCCCCGGCACCCCCGGCCTACTCAGCGCTAGCACAGCGCCGGCCCGTCGGAAGGTGGTGTTCCTCCGCCGCCTCCTTTGCAGTCCAGAGGTGTCTAGATCGCTCCATCGCTCACGGCGGCCTAAAATCATCTTCAGGGGGTGGTGTACTCTGGGTGCAGTGAGGCATTGCTGGGGTTCGGGGGCTGTTGGTAACCAGGCAGCAGCTGGATGTGAGCGAGTGTTCGCTGTGCTAGCGAGAGCCCTGCGTCGGCTAAGCAGGAGTGGAGAACAATTGCAGGATAGTGTCCCTGGCCCGTCTGTGCACCGTCCGTGAGGGTTTTTTGCCTAGGTTTCCTTACCAGTTTGTACAATGCAAAATGAGTGTGCAGCTGTGTATTTCTCATTACAGCACATAATAAACCCCGTTTTGCTAAGTGTACGTGTGTGTGCACAGCTTACAGTCAGTGTAAACGTTCTGGGGAAAGTAACACAAACTGAAACATTTCAGTTGCATAAAAAGTTCCTTTCCATTCAGTCTCTGAAACATGGCATTGTACATAATTTGGGGAGTACAAGGGTGGTGAGCTAGCACACATTCTTCTATTTAATCCCCAACTCCCTAAGTACCAGAGTGAGCAAATGTGCAAAGAATTGCATTGTTAGTATTCTGCTAGAGAAGCACTCTTACAACCATGTGTTTTGCCTCTGGGTTCTTGTAAAGCTGATGTTTTCCATTTGGTTGTCTTTTATTTATGCAGATGACCATGCTGATCTGTCTTTTCAGACAGGTCTGAGAAGTATCCTTCAGGACTACAACAGGAAAATGCAACTGAAATCCAGTAGTACCTTGCCTGTCTCTCTGACTGAAATGAAAAGCAACATGTAAGTATTGTATCTAAAATAAACCTGTGTGATAAGGACTACCCTTTTCTGTAACAATTCAATTTGACTTCGCAACAGTGTCACATGGAGCTGTTTTTATATCTCACACATTTCAATGTTTGATGGGGCCTATTCTTGTTTTACTGATTACCAACTTAAAAATTACAGGCATGCAGCCGTCTGTTTGGGAAGATATGTTACCCATCCGGTGTGTAGTATCTATATGCTACTAAACAAGTGTAACTCGAGTCTCTAAAGAAAGAAGAGTTTTGCCTTTTTGCATTTTCCGATGCAGTATTTGTTTTTTCCATATTTCAGCTGACATGAAATATTAGTATTGGTTTAATGACATTCAGCTTTCATTATTTAGGTTCACTCTGAAGAGGCTTTTCAGCACTTCACACTCATCAGTGGATTCAAAGGAAATGAAAAAATTCCAGCTCCTTGCACATAAGTGGTGGGATGAAGAAGGAGAATACGCAGCCCTTCATTCTATGAATGATATTAGAGTGCCATTTATTAGGTATGGTTTTGGAGACTTTTTTTTTTTAATATGCACTATTTCTGCATAACCTCAGAAAATACTGTAAAAGAAAACCAATTACCATTACTTAAGATAACTACATATTGCATCTACTAAAGCACCTTATAGGTTTGACCTAAATCACGTTCCTTTTGTTTCAGAGATACTCTGCTGAGCATGAGTAGTAATTATCATCCGGGAAATCCACTTTCTGGAGTCAAGATTCTTGACGTGGGCTGTGGCGGAGGACTGCTGTGTGAGGTAAGAAACAGTGTGCTCTGCATTTTCTTGTTAAAAAGCATGCAAGGTATTTGAACTGTTGTACTAATTGCAATGCTTAATTTCTAATCCTCCAAGGAGGACCTTTTCTCTAATACGATATATTAGTTACTGAGTAGAGTGCAGTGCACTCTTACAAAGCCCACAGAGTATTTGGTTAGCATAGTGGTGGTGGTTTACAGGGAATGAGCAATGAGAAATTCTAAAATTCTGAGGTTCATCAGGAAAAAAGGATTTCAAGCACTGTGAAGAAAAGGAGAGGGGAAGAATGATGAAAAAGTCCTTGAGTATTTCCTTCTTTATTTTTCTTTTTTTACTTTATGAGTCTAGGCAAGATTACTTGGAATTGTGACCAAATCATTACCAAAGAAGTAATTTCTGTTATAAACTTGTTCTTACACATCCATTTCTCTGAAGTGCTTATCTTCAGTTTTTTATATGGGGGTGGGGATTTTCACCTTTGATTTGCTCTCATGGGAAATACACGGAATAGCGTCAAGCACCCAAGACATACCTCTCCTGTGTCAGTAGAGATTCCTGTGGTACAGGGGCTGATGTTACAGCGGCTTCCAGAGAAGTCTGCACAAACTTGGGACTGAGAAGTTACTGTTTGTGGTGGAGCACTGTCCACACAGGCTCTGAACAGTGCTGTGTCGCATCAATAGACTAGGGATGGTTTGTGAATTTAGGGTTACAGATTTGTCTGACTTACTCTGGGAACTTCATCAGCATCTGAAGTGAGGTGTTACAAAGGGACCTGAATCTCTCCCATGTTTTCTTCCTTTTTCTTTTTTCCTCTCTTTTGAGAAAAATCTTGTAGTCTTGTGAGAGGAGCCTCTCCAACAATACTGGCAAAACCAGTGTGCTGCATCACCTTCTCAGGCTGAACAACCGGTGAATTTCAGGTTGGAATATCATACATGTGGTCATGTTCTGCAGCCTGTTTCAGTTTCAAAAGAGGTGATGACTAAGGTGTTAACCTTGGAGTAAGAAGACACTGGAGAAACCTGAGTGACAGCCAAGGCTGATGCTATCCTAGTAAACATCAGTGTTTAGTTCTCAGCAGTGAGAAAGTCCCAGAGATAATCATATATTAAATTACCATTAAAAAGATATGAGGATTTACCATTACAGGTGGATGTTGAAGAAAGTAATGACAGTAATTAAATACGGCATTGTTTTCCCCCCTTTAATTACTGTGTTGATTTTCCCCCTTCGTTTTTCCTCTATCAGAGAGTAGTAGTGGAAGAAATCTTTATTTGGTGTAAGAAAATGGATTCAGAACGAATTATTCTGAAGGACAATTTAGATGTGTGTATAGTCCAGTATATAATTTTCTAAGAAAATTAACACCACCTCTCCCAAATCTAAGGGTGTTTTTGCTTTAATAAACATGTAAAATAAAATTGCCGGATCAGAGCTCATAATTTACTGTTGTTTGTCATGTTCTCTGATGGATGCTTTCTGCATCTTGAATGTACATTGCAAAGTTTCAGAAACCTTTAAGTAAATTGTTTTCATGCAGAGAATAAATTACACCCTTTTTTATTAGCCTTTAGGTAGACTGGGAGCTTCAGTTACTGGAATTGATCCTGTGGAGGACAACATTAGAACAGCAGATCGGCACAAGTCATTTGATCCGGTCCTGGCCAAGAGAATACAGTACAAGTCCAGTTCACTGGAGGAGATTGTGGAAGAGTCTATGGAAACCTTTGATGTAATTGTAGCTTCTGAAGTAGTGGAGCATGTGGCTGACCTTGAAACGTTTATTAAGTGTTGCTCTCAGGTGTTAAAGGTAAGAGAGTTTTTGCTTTCATTATTGGGAATATTTATTCTCTTTTATTATTGTGGCTTTTTAAGAGGAGTGTGAAAACATATTTGCACACATTTCTCCACTAAGTCAGAAGCACGTTCTAGAAGTGCCTTCCATTCTTCTCCATGATGCAAATACATCTTCCCAACTTCATCAACTAAATTTAGGGGAAATTTGTTTTCCCAGCTCAGCCTCAGAAAAGTGTTAGGGCATTGCCTAGCATGGCAGGGTTGCATTGGATCAGGACCTTAAGAAATCTGGTTGCATCTGATTTCACTCAAGGGAGAGAAAATGTGGCAGTGCTGCTGTTGATGGACAGCTGTGGCTCAGACTGCATGGCAACCCTGTAATGATGTTTCTGACCCAAGATTTTACTCCAGTGCTAGCATCACATCAGATAAGGTCCTGGCTTGCTTTTAAAGGTTCCTAGTTAGGCGTTAAAGATAATCAGGTGGTTATTCATCTTGATACTAGTTCATTTGCAAAGAAGTATGGTAGGCTCAGCACACAAGTGTCAGCTTTTCTTTAATTTCTTTATCTTTCTGGTCATCAGAAGAAATATAAATTATTTCAGTGGAGTGCACTACTAATTTTTAGCCTGCTAGGAACAAAGAAATTATCCCATATTTCTAACAAACAGTCCTTTAAGGACTTAGAATTTGTTTCTGGCTTTGTTTCTTTGCCCATGTAATTGTTAAAACAAGCATGGCATGGCATTCAGCAGTCTCAAAAATTAAGGAAGCATTTCACATTTTACTTTGGTTTCAATTAAAAAAGCGGTTTGTGCTTTTGTTTTGATTTTTTGCTTTGTTGGGTTTTTTGTGGTTTTGTTGTTGTTTATTTTTTTTTTAACAACAGATATTGTATATGCTTTAATACCTTTTATTTATCCATTTCCTGGGTAGGAGATATTATAAGTGACTTTTTTAGGTGTTCTTTGGGCTAGAGAATAGTTTTTAGGCCACCCAAGACCTGATTATGTTGATTCTTTGAAGATTCCTCAGTCATACTGTTAGAACATTATATTCTTTCTTGTATTAAAATGTTATACTCATAAATATCTATCCTGGGAAGAAATTTCTTCTTACTCTTGCATTGTGTAGACTTTGACACAGACAAATCAGCTGTCTTAATGTGATTACATTTACAATTAAAAAAAAAATTCTAATTGAACATTTTAATATTTTAATTAGCCAGAAGGTTCTTTATTCATTACGACAATCAATAAAACACAATTGTCCTATGTCCTGGGAATTGTGGTTGCAGAAAAGATAATGAGGATTGTACCAGGAGGAACACATGAGTGGGAGAAGTTTGTTCCCCCTGAAGAGCTGGAGCGCCTCCTGGAATCAAGTAAGTTTCAGGCCAGATGGTGGGAATACAGAGAGATATCCTGTAGGAATGGCAGAGGGATAAATTAGGTGGGGTGAGTGCAAGCAACAATACACAGCTTTTCCTGCTTGAGTTAACAGTCGTATACTAAGAGTATCATTCCTGTTTTAAAGACACTGCTGCTTACTGGATTTTGCACAAAATAAATTAAATAGAATCCTAAGAATGCAGTGATTACTTGAACAAAATCACTGTTGCAGCTGTCCTCTCTTTAATAACCTAAATAAAAAATTCCAATGTTTTCCATTGTGTTCTGGTGACAGAATGTATGCTCTGAAGTGGTTCATATGCTCTAGGTCAGGTTTGAGGAAATAACTGTGCTGGCACTCTGGGGCTGCAGTGCTGCCACTGCATTGTTTGTTGCCTTTCCTTTGGGAGGAGGCGTTTTTATTTTTGGATTGCTGCTCCATGTTCTCTATTCATATTATGTTACTAAAAGATTTCTTCCAAAATATGAAGATGAAACCTACCATAAATTCATTAGTCAGTTCTTGGGAAACTGTGATACTGATTTTAATTATTTTTAATTAAGTTACCCTGGTCTGATTGCTTTTAAAATAGACAAAGCACTGAGCTGGGAAGACTTCTGCCCGTTGCCCTCCTTTGCTGCAGATGTTTTAAAACCCTCACACCAAGTATTTCACTTTGCTCTAGTTCACTGCAAAGAAGCTGAAGTATGAGTGCTTCATACTATTCTCTTGACAAGGTCTTTTCCTGGCACTTTGCAGTGATGCCATAAGGAATATGACTAATACTGGTTCACATACAGGTGGTTCTTTCAGTTCTTCCTTTGAAAGGAGAAGCAAGTGCAGTGGAGTGATTTGTTTTGAGAGGGTGTTTGTTTTCTCCCTTCCATCCTGTATCCTGCTGGGACACAGCAGATCCATGTAGTGAACTGAGTGCTGCTCAGCTGGGAGTTGATAAATCACTCTTTAGTTGCACCGAGTCCTTGAAGGCATTCATGTGCCTTTTTCCTACATTTTTGCATTCGTAAAGGGAATATGCAGAATCCTTGCAAAGACGTGCTCAGATTTTGATTTTGGAGCGTGTGATGTCAATCTGAAGCACGTCTCCACCTACAGAAAACGTTACGAGTCACCCAGATGAGTGGGTGTGAACCTGGGCTTACCAGCAGAGCCCTGTAGCTGCTGGTGGTGCATGGCCTGGCACAGAGCTGTTGCAGCCACCAGTGTCACCAGTGATGCCAGTGGCACTGCATGTGGGGGTGTCTGACAAAGGCCAGCTTCCTCCTCAGCCTGGAGGAGAAATGTGTTTCAGACTTGCTGTTCTAAAGAGCTTGATGTTGCAGTGACTTACAATATTTAAGAACATGTGTTGCTTTATATGGCTTCTTTCTTTCCTAGATGGCTTTTCAGTCAGGACCGTGAATGGGATGTTGTATAATCCGCTCTCGGGCTCCTGGGGCTGGATGGAGAGCAGGAGCCTGAACTATGCACTGCACGCAGTGAAGTCTGGGGCTCAGGCACGGTCACACGCGACAGACATCGCCCCGTCAGAGACAGACATTCAGCAGCGCTCAGCCACAGCTGGCACAGCTGGCACCGTCCCAGACGGCACTGTCTGACATGTGTGGTGATGGACTGTCACCAGAACAGAAAATGAGCTTTTACTCAGATGGACACAATAAAACCTTTGCTAACAACAAGCTTCTGTTTGCATCAATAATACTTGTGCTACTTTTGGCCAAATATTTAGGGCAGTCTCAAAAAAATCAAGTGCCTACTATCTCAGGAATCTTTTAAGATTGAAAAATCAAAGCTTTTAAAGAATAAGTATTTTTATGAGAAAGTGTTGTTGGACAGGGAAATGCAAATTATTCTGTTGGTAGCTTGGAGGAAGCTCTATTATGTGGTGGCGTTTTCAGTCCTGCTGGGACTCAGATCTCAGTAGAATAATGGTGTAGCTGTAGAATGAGTTAAAAACCACAGTTCTGTACAATAAATAAAGTGCCTTAAGTATTTCAGATACTCAACTCTGTTAAAATATATGAAACACTTAAGAGCTATGAGCATTTATTTCTATAATACACCTTTCTTCCTGAGGATCAGGAAATAGCAAACCTTCACTGTTGGGTCCTGCTATTTCTGCAGTTGACATGAGGTAACGGTGCAGTGGAAGAAGAGTCTCTGAGACCAGAATGCCTCAGCTGTCACAGCCCCTTCACCCTAAAGATACTTTTATCTGTGCCTATTATTTTAACTTTCTTCCTCTGCCCAAATAAAGAGAAGCTGCAGGTAAAATTTTACTAAGCAACCAGAGCTTCATGCTAGACAAATGACACATTAGCAGTCTGTCCTAGAGCTGAAGTACCATACCTATTTAGTCTTAATATTCTAGAGCCTGGGTAAGGAAAAGTCATTTACAATGAAACAGAACTTTCTAAATAAAGTGTCGTGTATGTCTGTGACTGTATCTATTTCCTTCTTTTTCTTTTTTCTTTCAGCTTGTACACAGCTGGAAAGGTGTCTTGTTTTTGTTTGCAGGGATGAAAAAGAAACTTTTTTTCTCCCCTTTTTTTTCTCTCTGTTTTGGTTGCTTGTGCATTTCTCCTACTGTAGAGGTGTGGTGGGCTAAATTAGTTTTTTACACATTTGCATGTTGCCTTCAGATCCAAGTTTCATGATGGATTTGATGATGCCCGGAAGAAAATAGCTAATTTATAACGGAAATAATAGTAATTCATAGCTATGAAAGATTAAGAAGTAGTATCTGGTGTGATCGCTTCTATGACAATAAGCTCTGCTTCATAATATTTCTTTGGGCTGTAGCTTGGCTTTGAGAAGAAGATTCATCATCATGTTGAGAGTTCAGTGATGGAGAAGCCTCTACACCAGTAAGTAAATTGTTCCAAAGGTTGATCAGTTGAAGTGGTTTAACCTTGGAACCTCACCAGTGATGTCTAAACATACTCATTTTTACGCCTAAGTACCTCTATCCACTGCAGTTTGGAGTTGTCACCCCTTAATTTTCTCTTAGATAAGTGGTCTGAGGTTATCTCTACAGGTATTACCACTACATGTGAGTTTCTGAGTTCACTAAAGTTTTGCGGTAAACGTTTCTGGAGCATGGCAGTGGAAATGGCTGCAACATTTCACTATTGGTTCCACTAATGCTGTCCGCATTGGGAGGAATACATCATTCCCTGTGTGCCCGACTTTCTTCTGCAAGGGAGTCTCATGCATGCAGGGTGGTGCACAGCGTTTAGGAGAGGAGTGGCGCTGGCAGAAAGTGTGGAGTTAAAGGAAATAAGCAGTGGTCTTTGCTCCTAACTGTGTGTTCAGGCACGTTAAACCATGTGGCTCCAGTGAGTTCCCCTAACCAAATTACCAATGTCAATCTGAGTTACTACAACTGTATGACTCTTGTTTCAAATTTTGCCAGCAGCTCTGAAAAGCACTGAGACCTGGACAGATTCCTCGGGTAGCCCACTAGAAACATCCCCCAACAGGCGGTACCCCCTCCCCTGATTTTTTTTGAGTCTTGTCAAGTGAAATAAGAATAATGTTATAAAACTGGGATAGAAACAGCTGATTTTTGTTTTCTTTAAGAGCCCTAAGTCCAGATGTTTGTGTAACTAGCTGTTATCCTAGCTTTCTCATACTTTATATTTTTCCTCACTTACTTCATAGAATCACAGAATATTCTGAGTTGAAAGGGACACATAAAGATCAAATCCAATTCTTAAGTGAATTACTTGTTACTTCCTTGTAGTTTTTCATTAAACTGTGAACTTCCTAGGGAAGGGGTGTTTTGTTTTGGGGTTTTTTTCACTGTTATTTCTATTGCACATGGCACAAAAAGCCTTTGATACTGCCTGGGTTCTCTGTTCAGGCTCACAAGAGGGATCCTGTACCTAATGAACAATGGCTGGCATTTAACTGACAAGCACATGGACCTGGTTATCCAAAGAAAAACCAAAACAAACCAAAACCTCTGGTTTTGACAAAAACCTTATCCCTTATCACAAGCACCTAATCTTCTGCTCCTACATATTTATTGGAGCTCTGTCAATCCGGGAGAGTTTTGTGAGCAGTGGACAAAGGAGTGGGGACGGCTTGAACAGGTCCTTGTACATATAGCATGGCGCCAGATGTCCTGATATGCTCCATCCCCAGTCCTTACCCCTCAGTTTTCTTCTCCTGACAACTATCCTAACTGTTCTGGCTATATTTCATCCCTCTGTTTAAAACAACCCTTTTTTAAGCTAGAAATGTTAGAATTCAGTAGAAAGAATTCTAGTGAGATAACAAACAGTACAAAAATATCCTACACCTTGTGAACTGGTTTTGTTTTTTCATATCCCTACCTTTTTCATAAATGTGCCGCTGGCACAGTGTAATCAGATTCAGTACTCTGCAGTGAATATGTACTATGCACTTGTGCTTAATTTAAAAAGTTAAACTTTTTTCTTAAAATCTGTGCATAGAAAACTAATGAAGTTTTCACACTTCTTTTAGCCCAGCTGCTGCAGAAATTTCATAGATGCTAATGAAATATACAGAATTTAAATCAAATATATTTGCAAATCTTTTGTCTTTCATTCTGCAACTTGTTCATGTTTATGGAGCCATAGCTTCAATACTTACAGGAACAGTGGTGGTACAAGGTGAAAAAAGCAATGTTATAGCAGCAGCCATGCACCCAGGACTAGGGGTGAGGCAAGAGGTGATTCTTGCCTTGAGATAGGGAAAAAACTGTATTTGGGACTTGGTCTTTTTCAGCCTCTGTGGCTTTTTCTAGTTGTATATCCTTGACTCTCCTGTTATGAGTCATTTACTCCTGCAACAAAACAAATCAGAGTAAGAAGCTGATCCTGCAAAAAAAAAAAAAACAATCCAGCAGAGCAAACAATGGTGTTCTGGGTGGTCTCAGCTATTCAGCTGTGGTTTGGCTTGTTGTGTTTTCATCTCTCCCACATTGCTACACATGGTCCCAGTCCCAGCTCTTTGCTGAGACTGATTCTTGTCCGAGGTGTAAATATGGTTTTTTCCTATCTTTCCTTTACTTATTATGTTTCCATGGGATGCTGCTGGTGGTTGTGCTGTTCAGGGAGCTGAATTTTCCCACTGTGGAGGACTAGTGCCATTTGGGAGGTAAGCACTGGGAGTAAATGGACAGGGAGAAGGTGAGACACAACAGCTCCTTGAGGGGCAGTTGGCTTTTAGGTTGGCTCAGCCTGTCTTGTGGAACAGCACATTCAGATAATAATTGAAACATTAATTGTGCTCAAGCCCAACTGGAGCAGTATGAGAGCCTCAGAGAAGACCTGCATTTAATCTCCTTTTAAAATAAAAATTCAACTTGAAGTTTCCATGGTTCCCATTTTGCTATCTTATTGCCCATTGTTCCTTTGCAGTCCAGTGACATTCCATGGCCATTTCTGCAGGACTTGACAATGTCTTTCCTTACATTTGCACTAACACCCTGTGTCAGGTTCCTCGGGGATGGAAAAAAAGAGGGAGAAAGGAGTGGGAAAGGAAATGTGCAGTGGCTGTGAGTTGAGATAAGAATAATGAATATCTTCTTGGAAGTTTTTCTGAAAACGGCTTCTGAAGTTTTTCATTCTGTTGAAATCTCAGCTTTAATTAAAAACGGAGCAACAAACAAATAAACTTATTTTTCATGCACTTTTAATAAATGCTTGAAAGGAATAACCTCATGCAGTCCAGAAGTTCAGAAGACTCAGTGTCCGTAGTGAGCCGGCCGATGAAGCAGACTGGTGAAGAAAAAGTGAGACAGAACATGAATTATTATGTGAGTGCTGATACTGTATTTGCAGGGGTTTGAGAGGTGCCCAGGAGTACCTGGAATGGGGGAGAGCATTGAAAAGCCAGAAATAGGAGTATGAGTGATGCCTGGAAGATAAGTATGATTCTGATGGAGAGGAGAAATATGAAGCAGAGGTATAGAGGGCAGTCTGGTTCTAGTGTGCCTTTGAAGAGGAACTAGTGATGTGTCAGACTGAAGCACAACAGTTCAGGTGTTCACAGCCTCCCACTTGCTTTTGCACATTAACCTCCAGTGCCTCATTCCAAATGCCTACTCCCTTGCTGAGCTCCTAGAAGGAAAGGTGGTGACTGACTAATCATGAGTTGCAGACAGATCTCTTACTCATGGTGTTCTCCAGGTTATAGGACAAAATTCTAATAATTTAAAGTTTGTGCTGCCAGTAAACCTTATTTTTAATGACGTTTTCCACTGAAGCAATATAAAATGTCCTGTTACAGTCTAGCTAGAATGGCTGGGATTTCACCTAGACTATAAAATCACCTGACCTGTCTTGACTTGACTTACACAAGCATTAATTGCACAGCCACCTCTCAGTGCATTAGGAATTCAGGATATATACTTTGATCTCCATTTTATTGGGCTTGTATTCCCCTATGGAGTCACTCCAGCAATATGATCAATATTCACTTGTTCTAAAAAGATATAATATTTTTTTCTTCCTAAAAGGATTGTGAAGATCATTAGTGTTCCATTAATAAATCTGAAACCTCTGTTGCATTCTCATGAGGTATGTTAAAAAAACCCCCAAACAAACAAAACTAAAAAACAATCCCAAAATAACTTGGAGATTGAATTGCTAACATTGCCTTGTATGGTAGTTGTATTATAAAAACTTACAATAGTAGAAGATGGAGAAAATTATATGGTGTTTATTTTCCCAAGTTAGAATATGCACATACAACCTGCAGACATATAAAAATTAAAGTAAACAAAACATACAATAAAGGATACCTCAGAAGGATGCATCCAACTCAAATGTAAATTAACAGATTTACCTCGAACGTCCTCTGATGAAGCATAGCCCCAGCACTGAAACTTGGGGTTTAATTTCCAGCTTTGCCTTCCAGCTGTTGAAGAAGCATCAGTTCAGTGCCTAGCCTCTCTTGATCCACCCTAAGTTATGCTTTACAAAACTGATGGGACCTGGCTACCCCTGGGGGATGCCTTCAGGGTGCTCTCTGCCTTGGTCCCCAGCTGTAACTGAGGAGGTCCTGACCTGGGTGGGCACATCCACAGCCACTGAGTGCCTGCCACTGCTGCAGGAACACTGAGCATTGTGTGTCTCCCACACTCGGGGATGTTAAAGACCAGCAAACCCCTATGTTGCTCTTTCTAAACAAAGCACTACCCCGATTTCCTCTCAATGTCAAAGAGAGGTACGTGTTCATTACCCTCCTCCTCAGCCCTCCCAATCCTAACAAGACCATCTAACTTCTCAAAAGCACAAAGCTTTGGGATACTGAGGTGGTTCTCTGATCATGGACTTGTCCAAAGGCCTCTGTTCTGCAGCCAGGAAAAATGACCCCTTGAATTTAGAATTGCCGGAACAGCATTTCTCAGTACACCATAGTAAGAAAAGTCCTGCCAAAGCTGCCAACCAAAGGTGTCCACTAAGAAGAAATGTGTGTGTGTAGGATGGGATTTGTGTCACACTGCTGTGGCTGAAGACAAAGTACTCTGGAGAAACCATGGTTTTGCTTTCTCCAGAGGAAGTGTGAGGCCTCAGATAAAGACACCAAAGTTTCTGAAGGTGTTGTCAGATGAGATGATGTCCCTTGAAAGGATAAAAAAGGGAGGAAGCTACACAGGCTGAAAAACTTCAAGGCAGGTAATGAAAGAAACTACCTGGCCTGTGTAGCTAGGACAGCATTCCCATGTGGGTCGTGCAGCATCTCTCCCTTATTGAATCTTACCTGTGGATAAGAAAAAAGCTTCTGTCTACAGGATTAGTTAGCAAGCATTTTTTTCCAGAACCAAATTCATAATAAGCCAAAATTGTATCTTCCAAAGTGCTCAACAGTTCACCTTCTTGGAGGATGCAGACTGCAGGCCATTGGCTCTGCTGCTGTCTCTCCCATCCCTCTTTATTTCCAGAGCTCTTGGGAGATGAAAGCACAGCCTTGGCCTCAGGAATATGGCGTCTGGAAGGGTCTCTCCTCCTCCCTGTTCCCGTCCCTTCTCATTCCCCTCCCACTGCCTTCAGCTGAGAGTTTATTTCCACACAAATGTGTCATGCTGGAATGATCTCCTCTTCCTATTTTGTGGCCCTATTGCTTTGGATTGCCAGGGTTTGTTTTCCCTAATGGGACATTACTCCATTTTGCAGTGTCTGCAGCAGCCAGTGCTTTTACCTCTATTACCACCTTAGGCTAGTTGCAAGCAAATCTAAAGCAGATGCATTAAAACAACTCATTTTCCCACAAAAAACACTTCTTACTTAGCAGGGTAAAATCTGAAGACCATTTGGATCTCTTGAAAAGAGTAAATATGGTAAGGAAAGGAAATCTCTGTAAGGCAATCTGCAAAAACTTCATACATCTCTATTATTAGTTAAATATAAACTGAGATGCCAACCAGGTCATAGCAGTATGTACTGCAAATCTTACTTCTTCTGAGGATGCTATTAATCAGAGAGCACTTATAAATGGGCAAAGACTGGGAACCACTGCACCAGGCTATGGCAAGCAATCTGTAGCAGGTTCCCAACACTATTCTGCTATTGAGAAAGTTTTATATGAAAGATCTGACTATAAATCATGTAACTGCCCCCATGACATTGTGAGGGTTGTCAGTTGTCCAAAAAGCCTGCAAAACAGAGTAATAAAATTAAAAACAACTAAACAATTGTGAGACTGCAGGTCTGTCAGCTGAGTAGCTGTCAGCTATACTGAGCTACCAGCCTGACTACTTCCACCTGCAGAAAGCAGGAGGTTTCATGCAAAGCCTTGGGCTTTTTTTTTTCCCGTGAAAACAAGGAACTTGAGTTACCTCATTCAGAGCAGTCTCAGGGTATGTGTTGCCTTAGAAACTGGCTTTGTTTACCAGCAAGTGCAAAGTAAACTCTGGAGAACTGCTGGAATTGCACTTAATGTGGACTTACATGCAGACACTTCCATATAGCACAGAAGTAGTTCAGATTCTGTATGTTCATTTTCCAAGCATTTGTACCTTTGTGTGTCATTAAATTATCATTAACTCATTTTCTAAATCCAAACTGAAACACAGCATTACTGTTTTGCACCTATACCTTGGCTATTTTTATCTGAATAATTAAAAAGATGTGTTTATGAAACTCAAGCTGCCCTGAGAGATCATTAATATTACAACAAAACCAATCCTGGCAGCAGTCAGTGATTGTGGCAGAAGGATCCTGGAAGTCTGCTGGCAATGAAAAAGCCTTTTTTCACCCTCTCATAAACTGAGCCCTCACCACAAAATCCATTAAATTATGCCATCTGCAGTAAAGGGCTCAGTAAGTTTGGGTACTTCAAAGAGAAGGAAAGCATTTCCATACCGCTGGATGATGCCCTGGCGATACACGAAGTGAGAGCCCAGCCTGGGTTGCGGGCAGCCAGTCCCTTTGCAAGGGCAGAGCAAGGTGCTTTTGCTTCAGGCAGAACAACCTGTAAAACCAGCCCACACTGATTCATGGAGCTGTTCAGAGCTCTGTGCTGCCCAGCCTTTGAGCACTTGGGAGAGAGAGAGGCAGAGAGTAGAAGTCATGGATGATACCAGTGCGGGAAGCGAGTGGAAAACGGTTGGGCCTATTTCTTGAGGCCCCAGGGGAGATCTGATGAGTGAAACTCTGCTGTTCAAACCCAGCTGGCAGCAGCATATGAAAGTAAAACCTGTGGTAAGCATGAACTCAGAGCATGAGCTCTGATTTTTAAAAAGCTTACTTAGTTCTTGGCTAAAACACAGATCGGACAGCGTGTGTGCCGACACGCCGCAGAGTCCCATCACAATCACAAGGTCCAGACTGTGGTTTCCACACCCGATGCCACCTCCACGGGCAGCCTGCCATGGTAAACCTCAGGCTTTTTTACAGATGTGCAACGAACTCAAGGACATTACAGAGAAAAAAAAAGGTAATGAAGATCAAGAGTCTTTATGCCGATGTACAGAATCTAACAACATTGTAAGTGCCTCTCTGCCCCCAAATCAAACTGCAGACTTCAGAAGAAAAATCTGGCTTGCTATATAACAACTTAAGCTTAGATTTATGTTAACTAGAAAAATTTACTTATTTTATTCTGTTACTCACACTTCCTTTAGGCAGCTGCACTAGAACAGATTACAGATAGAAGTGTACTTCCATGTATTAGATCTTGTTTCGCTCTGTGTGATGTATCTGAGGGATGACTGTTCCAGTCTGTGCTGCACTCAGTGTGTGTTTGCAGCCAGACAGGCTGTGAGTGTATCACCCTTAGCTCCCATTTTCCCCACTCGAAAAAGTGAATGGTGGTAATTTAGCAANCCTCAGGCTTTTTTGCAGATGTGCAACGAACTCAAGGAAATTACAGAGAAAAAAAAAAGGTAATGAAGATCAAGAGTCTTTATGCCGATGTACAGAATCTAACAACATTGTAAGTGCCTCTCTGCCCCCAAATCAAACTGCAGACTTCAGAAGAAAAATCTGGCTTGCTATATAACAACTTAAGCTTAGATTTATGTTAACTAGAAAAATTTACTTATTTTATTCTGTTACTCACACTTCCTTTAGGCAGCTGCACTAGAACAGATTACAGATAGAAGTGTACTTCCATGTATTAGATCTTGTTTCGCTCTGTGTGATGTATCTGAGGGATGACTGTTCCAGTCTGTGCTGCACTCAGTGTGTGTTTGCAGCCAGACAGGCTGTGAGTGTATCACCCTTAGCTCCCATTTTCCCCACTCGAAAAAGTGAATGGTGGTAATTTAGCAAACATGCAGAGCTGGATTTCTACCCTCTCTGAGCAAGACAGCGAGGCAGCTGCCAGTGCAGTGGGCATCACTTGTGAGCCTCTTTGGGGCAAATTTGGGAAAATCAGACCATATTTCAGGAACCACCCAGACTGCGGCACCTGCAACGCACAGGAGCAGAAAGCAATACTCACGTTCCTGGGCACTGCTACCAGCTAATAATCCTCTCTAATACAAGTCACAGGCAGCAGCGCCAGAAGGAATGGACACTGCATTCTTCCATAGCCAGGGAAAAGGCAGGCTAAGGACTTTTTGCTGTCTTGCCTGCAGATAAACTTGACTACCAGACTGCCAGGCCAAATGGATTCAATATCTGCTGGCAGAAAACTTTGAAACCTGAAGGAAGAGAGGCTGGCAGAGCATCCCTAGCAAGACAACTTAGTGTGGTTCAGGGATGAGGGTACTTGTGTCTTATCCATGTTCTTTATTTGCTGTTAAACTCTGGCAAACGAGATGTGACATTGGGACCTGCACCTTTTAAATGGCCAGGTCTGGTCAGCACCATACAGGTCATAACCAACCTCCAAAAATCCTGCTTATGAGCAGGACAGCAAAGCTGCTGGGGTGTCTATGCAGATCTGTATATGACATACCATGAGGCACATGTGCTCTGTTGCTGAGGCTTCCCACACTGTTTTAGGAGACATCACTGTGTTTTGGACCCTCACAGCTTCCAGGCAACGCCGTACCCAGAACAGGATTAATACAGCACAAAGTCCTTCTCCAAAAGAAGGGTAGAAGTGCCCTTACTGAGCAAATGTTAAATGCCTGACTGAATCCTGCTCTAACAATCTGGGAGCAACCAGGCACAAGCTGGACTACCAAAACACAGCATTGATTTTCAGAGCAGAAACTGCAGTAATGCATCCAGGTTTGCCTAACTTTTCTGGGTCTGCACTGGGAGGTGAATGATTTACTCCAGACTCCCCTCTCTCCTCTCCCCCACAGGTCTTCCCCACTTGTGCTGGCCATTGATAAAAACACAGATTTTAGGATAGCTCATTTGTCTCTGAAAGTCAAGCAGTGGCAGCAGCTGAGATGTGGATGCCCAGGACCTCTCCCTGCCCTCACAGAAACTTAGATCCCATCTGTAACTGGATCCGTCTTATCAGTAACACAGCAAGCAATTCCTATGCAGGAACAAAAGCTGAGACCAGCTACCAGGCAGTGATAGTCCAGATTTATTGGGCCGTCTGCCACTTGAAACAAATCTTCAGCCTGAGATTTGCAGGTGCTGTAACAGAGAAAAAGAACTTTTCTTTTTTGTCTCTTCACTGCCTGGTTGTAAGAATTTAACAAAACCGTATGCTACAAATGATCAGCTGTAGCATGAAAAGGCTGCTGCTCTCACCTTCCACTCTTGTTTCATTACCTGAGCATCACCTGCCATGTGGGATGGCCCAAAAGCTGTGCAGAAGCTGTTTGGCCAACACCTTGCTAAGGATGAGTGCAAAGAAGAGCAGCGTGTTTTGGAGGGTACAACCTGTATGTGGAACAAGATTTACTGAGACCTCTCTGATCCCATTGACTCCTGAGAGCAGAATGTCAGCACAGTATCAAACATATGCTTGCATGGCAGCCTGTGGCTACTAAATACGTGTAAACAACAAGTTAAAAGTGAGGAATGAAACAAAACACTGCAAGGAGCTACTGCAGGAAAGTGTCAGAGCACAACAGCCTTCCCTGGTGAGTGCAGGCAGGAGGCAGTTCATTGAATCACAGAATCATAGAATGTCCTGAGTTGGAAAGGACCACAAGAATCACAGAAGTCCAACTTCCGGCCCTGCACAGAATCACACTTGAGAACTTCTTGGACTCCGCCAGGCTTGGTGCTGTGACCACTTCCCTGGGAACCTGTTCCGGTGCCCAAACACCCTCTGGGTGAAGAACCTCTTTCTAAAACCCAACCTAAACATCTCCTGACACAGCTTCATGTTGCTCTCACTGATGTTGCACAGCAACACCTGTTAACCACAAAACTGGCTGCCGCTGGCACTTGGAGAAGTCACCATATAGATCTGAACTTAATGAGTTTGCTCAGGGATCTCCTCTTCCTCATTCGCCTCCTTTGTCCCATATCCTGAGGTAAAGTGTCTACAAAGCTCTGGTCACAGACTCTGTCCATCCCTCCTGGACACTGAAAGTTGGTTCATTTGTGTCAAGGATAAGGTCACTTCTCTTACACCTGTCCAACTTGTGGAAGCATTTTGGAGCAGCTATGTACACACCACAGCATTTGACAAAGGACTGTTTAGGCAGTGGTATTACTCAAAAAACAAAGGGCACTACTTTGGGGTTTGTGTGATATGCAAAATCGAGGATATTTGGCAGAATGTAGGTGATGTCCTGCTCTTGCCATCACGGGGTACCCAAAGATCCTACTGCAGCAGGGAGGTTGGAGGCAAGGGAATGCTGGGACCTTCAGTGCCAGTAAAATCTCATGACCTTGTGGGCCAAGGGATTTGCTTTGAAGCCATTTTGTTTCCACTTCTGCTCACATGGGTGTTTTCCCCAGTCACCTCATCGAGCACCAGAATAATGAAAAGAAAATCGCAGCGGTGTTGTCACAGTGTGACAATGCTCAGCTGCGGCCAGGCACGGGAAGGGTGGCTTTTCTGTCCCAAATACAGAGTGAATACGAGGCTTCTGTTCCTCCAGGAGCAGGGCGGCGATGCTCGGACCTGAGGCATTTTAACAAGGCCGGCTCACAGGCAAACCCCCGGGCGTGGCACGGCGGCTCATCCCCACCAGTTTTGGACGGCGACTGCCGGACCCGGGGGACTCCGCAAGGGCAGGGCAGGACACACCCGGTCCGGTCCACCCCATCCCCTCCTTCTCCTCCCCATCCCCTCCCTTCCCAGCCCGGTCGCGCAGACGCGCAGCGCCGGCCGAGGGAGCCGCCGGAGCCGCCCAGCGCGGCCCTTCCCCGCCGCGGGGCCGGGCTGGGCCTGGCAGGACCGGGCAGGGCAGGGCAGAGCAGAGGAGGGCAGGGGGGCTCGGCGGC
>VZRR01005017.1:78519-244072 GCA_013398015.1 Oreocharis arfaki | reverse complement strand
TTTTTTGTGGTTTTTTTTTTTTTTTTTTTTTTTTTTTATTTTTTTAATTCTGGGGTTTTTTTGACAGGAAAGAGGAAGAGCTTGATTCGAAGGATGCTATCATACTGCATCAATTTTCGAGGCCTAGGAATGGTGTTCCGAGTTTATCCCCGTTCTGCCTGAAAATGGAAACGTACTTGAGGATGGCTGATTTACCCTACCAGGTACATTGTGCAGCTCGCCCTTTGCATTGCAGCTCTGTAATTGCATGAAATAGCGCACAGGCATCCTGCCTCTCCTCCCTCCAGTCTGTCTCACCCAGAGAGATGTAAACATACACCTACAGCTAGGTGGGTATGCCAACACTTTTATGTCTCCAATTAAATTTGGTGTATAACCTTTAAAGATATGGCTTGAATAAGATTAGTCTGGCATGGCTGTAGATTTAACTGGCAAAGCTAAATAAATGCTAAGAAGTTAACTTGGCTGGAAATGCTGAAGTGGGAGAATAATCTGGAGTTTATATAACACTAAATAACACCCCAAAACTAAAGCAGAACACTGTTTGATCTTTGAATTTCACCACACTAAAGACATCAAGATTAGAAAGCTGCAGGTTCTTCTTTTTCTGGAGGCCCTATCTCTGAAGCTCTCCTGGGAAGAGGTGCTTACCTTTTGCTTCACTTCCCATGGCTGATGCTTCCTCCCCAGTGAAGTGAGACAGGATTGCTTTTAGAGGTCATGAATACTGCTCCTTAATTGTGGTTGGATGCATCCAATGCTGTCTTCCTGCAGGGGATGAAGCCTGAGCTACTCCAGCAAATGGAAGCTGTGGGAGCAGAAACTTGAATCTCGCGGTCTTGCCCATTAGCATCGGGGTGAAGTTGGGACGCTGCCAGTGCAGCACACACCTTGTTGTGGTGTTGGCAAGCTGTGCAACACACAGGCTCTTTCAGACATGGGATGGTTTTCTTTTTTTGTGCATGTTAAGCACTGAATGCCTTTAAGATGATAAAATAGTGGTGAAATATATAACTAAGATCTTAGGTAGAAGAAATGTCTGGCGTTTCCTTTTTTTCTTCTCCCTCTGTTTTTTCCTAAGTGATGTAAATTTGGCATTTTCCTTTGTCTCAAAGAGGCTGAGCTGTGGGTAAGTTTCACACTCAGCCCCCATGGGTTCAAGTCACTTTTTACTGCTCCATACCAAGGTGTTAGGAAGAATGTTTTGCATAGGTCCAATGTTGTACAGAGGAGAGCCAGCCCTATTACAACTTTTTTTTAACCACATTTACCATTGATATTTAGCTTCATGTGTGGCTAAACTCCTTTACAATGGAAGAGAAAGAAAGTCATTATTAGTACATTTTGCTTAGTTCTTTAGAAGCCTGAGTTTAATGTTTTCTTGCAATTCAATGGTACTTGAATCAGATACTTGGGAGTACTAAAAAGGAAGACTTCCATCCTGTGGGATGTATTTTCCTCATTTAGGTTTACAGAACTTGCAAGATTCTGAAGCTTGAGCATGTCCTTGGAGAAGGGGGACTTTGTGCACATTACTTTTCTCCAAGTAATTTGGCTGGAAATTGCACGTTTGAGGGGATGACTCTCTTTGTGAGATCTGTCTTCTTTCTAATGGCAGCTGATGCAGTTCAAAGGTTTGTGATGGTCTAGTTTGCTCTGGCGGAGAGTAGCTAAAGAAAGCTGCATTACAAAAGATGGTCGTGACAGGGCATGGTCACCTGTAAAAGATAACAGCATTTGTGTGATTCAGGATGGAGTCCTTTAGAGAGTTCGTGCTGGTCAAAAGTCACACAGCTTTTCGGAGAGAGGAGTTTCCAGAGGGTTATCCTCGCCTCTTTTTTTTCTGTACCGAAGGTCAGCATTGGTTTTTGTTCTTGCATCTCTCTCTATCCCTACTCATTAGCTATGAGCACACTAAACTGACAAGACCATCAAAAGCAGCAGTCCTCCCTTCAGCTGCTTCCTCTTCTCCCTTCCTGCACATGCTTTTCTGTGGCAGCTCAGGCTGATCAGAGCTGGCCTAGCTAGAGCCATGAAGTTCTAGTTTATTTGGTTTTAACTCATCTTGGTTCCCCACATGCTCTGTGTGCCATTTTTCAGGAGCAGGAATGGGTCCTGTGAGTGCTGGGAACACCAGGTTGCCACTTTTAGCCATGCTGGTTTACTTGGGCTTAAGGTGTTTGTGGGGTTACTGACCCTCTAAAGGGCTTTAGAGATAAGTTTGGTGGAGCTAAGCTTATGAAATGAGCGCGAAGCTCTTTTTTTCTAGAAGAAGTAGATTTTGTTTCTGTCCTTGTGTTAGGAGTATGGTGCTGCATTGGGCTCTGACAGGTGGAGGAAAGTATGGATGCTGCTGTGGGATTGAGCAGGAGGGGAGCTGAAGCAGGCACTGTTCTTGGCTGGAGTTTCTTATACTCTGCCTGTAGACTTTTATTTTGTTCTCTCATGACGGCGTTACCTTTAGGATGCTATCAGGAACAGAGGCATCCTTTGGCTGCCTGGCAGGCAGCGAGATAGGTGTGCAGGGGGCTACAGCGGGATCCAGAAGGAAACACCTTGCTTCCCTGCACGCTCTCAGGGGCTGTGATGGAGAGGCGCTGCAGGTGGCAGCTGGTGCTCGTCCCAGGAGACCTGCGGTGGTCATCGCCTTGCCGGGGAGGGGCTGCCCTGAAGGGAGGGTTATGAAATGGAGTGAAGAGAAGACAGTGAGGTGCTCAGACAGCTTTTACTCTTTTCACTCCTTGTGTTTATCGTGGTGCATCAGACTGTTGAGTATTGTGCTGTGTGTTACACAACATGCTTTAATGGCACGTGAGGGTTGGAGTAGAGTGACATATTCCTACCTTACTCTCGCCTGAATTTCTCCCAGCACATGTGCTCTTGTCACGTGCTTACATTTTCTTGAATCTGCCTCTCTGCGTGCCAGTTCTCCATGAAAAATGGTTTGGGCAGCCCCACCCCAGCTGGACTGTCATAATCCCTAGCTGGGTTTTCAAAACATTTAATGTTTTTCTTGGTAAAGCTTGATTTGAAAGAGCCTCTTCTGTGTTGTCATTGAGATCTTTTGGGTATTCCTTGATTTCCTCAAGAATATGAAGAGCTGAGCCTTTATGTAATCTGATAAATAATTAGCACAGCAGGAATGTGGTGTTTTCATGCCAGGTCTGTGGAAGTGATAGCCTGCTTAGCAAAAGACATGAGTAAAAGTAAAATCATAGATAGGAGTAATTGAAAATGTGAAATCTAACTTCTTCTGGATAGTGCTGTAAAATTACCCCAGAAATACCTTGTGCCATTCCTTTTATATATTCCTCTATAAATGATGTTCTGTAGTGCTATTGGTATTGTTGCTTTGCAGGCACTTAATGTACCATGAGGTGTGATTGGATATTCTTTTGGTTTGCTTTTGGTTTTTACTAATACCATAGCTTTTCCCTGCTTAGCAGCTGGAACAATTTTTAAGTGGAAAAGTGATAAATATTTGATAGCAATTAGTATCAGCCATAAGGATACAGAGGTTTCAAGCCTAAAAATGCCTGTTTGAGAACAGTGAATACAAGAACAGTATAACAGATTTCTCAGGAGGCTAAGGTTTTCTCAGGTCACTGAAGGATATTTCCTATTTTGCTTGATCAACCTTATGTAATGAAACATGAAAATCTTTTTAGGCAACGTATTTCTATGTATTAGATATGTGTGCCTGAAGAAATGCGCAGCTGAATAATAACAGCTTGCTTTTTTCTGGGTTGCAAATGGTATGGACTGCAGTAATTGCAAGATGTAATAAACACATCTTCAATCCGGTAGCTTCTGCAAAACATCAGTGCTTGTGCACAAGAAGGGAAATACCTTACTGGAAGGGCTTAGCGAAGATTAAGCCAAGGATGCTCAGTGTCTTCTAAACACGCTGTGTAGGTCCAGGAAAACCTTGTGCTTCTGTCGTAAAGTCATAATGAAAAATTGTGGAAATGTGTCAGTCAGTCTCAGTGCTGAAAGACCATTTCTGATGGAGGAAAGATCTTAGAAGGTGGAAGGACAGGGCAGTGCTCATTTTTAAGTTTCAGACGTTCAGCGGTTTTAGAGCTTGTGCCATGGAATTGGCCCCCGTGTCACCCACACGTGCGGGTGGGAGGGATTCAGGTGCTTTATTCACCCACGCAGGGGTGCAGTGGATGAGACATGATCTAATCCAGCGTCCCTACTATGCTGTTTGTTTGGGCACAAGCCCTGGAAGAGGCTACAGCCAGAAGGCATTGTTTCCCAGAAGTGTTACCCGTTTGTTTTCATCCTCTGGGAATGGCAGCATGATTGCAGTGCAGTGCACATCTGCATTTGGAGTGGCAGCCGGGATTTTGGCGCTCTCAGACTGAGCAGGAGGCGTGTTCTGGTGTATGCTCCTTGCTGCCAGAGTGCCTTAATCCATCTTAAGTGGATTCAGGAAGGGTAAATACTTGAGACCCAAACAGATCAATCCAGAACTGCAAACCCTAAACCTGCAGCAATTAGGAGCTAGGTCCTGAAATGCTTAGGGTGACTGCCAGAGACTGAGTGCAGAGCCTTTATGGTGGGCCTTTACTGTGAGCCTTTCTGAGCTAGGAGTTTCCATTCACTAACAGGATGCGAGGATGGGAATCACAAGAAAGGCAAAAAGTTGTGTGTCGTGTCTCTGCCTTCAGGACTAAGAGAATTGAAGACAAATGTCTGATCATGTTTTGGCAGCCAGCACTTCCTCTCATGCTTGTTTCATGAGATGTAAATTCTCTAATCTCAGTGTTTCACCTTGTCATGGGAAAAACACCTTGGTGCTTCTGTGTGAGTGCTCTGCTGAGCAGGTATAGCAGTATTCAGCAACGCAGTAATGCTGTACTGTGCTGGGCTCTTGGGAGACCCAGTTGTAACAAGTATGTGTGTAAATGTCTGAGATTTCTGAGTTTTGAAGTTGCAGAAAACAGATTTCCCTTCTGCTCAGGAGGGGAATGATACGTCTTTCCTATATGCTTGTGGTTGTGTGTATTTTGTCCTTGGAGGTAACACAGCCATTTGAGTTGGGTAGTGAATTAATTTTTTTTAAAGTACTTTTGACATGGAAAGTGCAGATGTGTGCAGGAACCGAATTCAGTTGTGAGTCCTGTGATTTAAAACTTTTTTAGAATAATGCACCCAGTCTTCTGGGAGATTTGAGCATCTCCAACCCTTAAATAACCCAGGTATTGAAATAATATTATATCACATGGCCTTCAACATAAAAGCATGTAATACCTTGCAGGGCCTGGAAATAACTTTATATGAATTGTCATGTAGGGTAAAGCTGCTGCTCTGGTTGAATAGCCAGTGCTACTCTAGAGTATTAATTAAAGAAAAAGGTTTGTTGGATTTGTTGATTTGTTTCTTTAAAACCACAGAAAATTATTTAAAATTATTTATTTTCATTGAAACAGAACCTGAAGAGCCTTTTTTGTCTGTATATTTGTTTATTTACTTGATTTTTTTTTTCTTAGAACTATTTTGATGGAAAACTTTCCCCTCAAGGGAAAATGCCTTGGATTGAATACAATCACAAGAAAGTGTCTGGCACCGAGTTCATTATTGACTTTTTGGAAGAGAAACTTGGAGTGAATTTAAATAAACACCTTGGTCCGCATGAAAGAGCTGTTTCCAGAGCTGTGACCAAGATGGTGGAGGAGCACCTGTACTGGTAAGCTTGCATGGCAAAGCTGACTGTTCTTGTGTTGTCAGATCTGCCCCTGGGCTTGGGCCTCGACATGAATGCCTCTTTTCTCTTGCAGAAAGCCTGGGTACCCAATTATTCACTTCACAGCTTCTCATCCTAGGAAACCACTGCTCCTTTCTGTGTACAGTCGTATGAGCCAGGGATAATTCCCTTGAAAAGTTGTGCTGTGCAAGCAAGGTAAAGTCAGGCCCTTTGACTGCAGCTTTGTAGAAGGAAGCAGCAGTGGCATTCTCCTCTGTCCTGTTCAATGTGACCTCTGTATAGGAGCAGCCTTGTTAATAAAGACCAAAAGATCAAGGTGGCTGAATACATTTGTGGTTTGGGTGGCACAGGGGAACGAATCCAGTGTTTGTGGTGAATCCAGAATGTTGCTTTCTTACTTTTACTGATTTCAATTACATGTGAGTGATTGCAGTACGGATCGTTGCCTTTCCTGTGACACAGGATACTCCTGTTGATATGTGTTCTGGACAATACTGCCAATTGATAGTGTGCAGTATTAGTCACAGTATACTGAGAAGCTGAAGTATGTATATGAATGGAAAATAGAGCTAGAACCTTTCTGGTACTTTATGCATTTTGCTGACATCTTTGAAGATAATACCTGTGATTTCCCCTGTGCTTTACATTTCAGTCCTTTTTAAGTGCCCTTTCCAGTTTGGGCATAGGAGCATCAGGTGGACATGCATCTTGGATGCTGCATTTGCTGCCTTAGTGGGCACAAGGCTTCTTCCCAGTAGTTTACTTTCTAGTATGCATTTAAGTCCTTGCTACGCTAAGTTTTGCATTTATGTTGCACTTTTTTTCTTCAAAACAATGTGTGGGTTTTAAATTGAACATATTTCCCAACTTTTTCTTTCAAAGAAAAACTTTTGATCAAAGATCAGCAGCAACATGTGTACATTTAGTTCTTCAATAATTTTTAGTGTCTCCTGAGAACAATTTTAGCACTCAGTAATTAGCAGATTGAAATTACTTGGTTTAGAAATAAAATCTGTGCCTTCCAAGAAGTATGGCCTTCACCAGTTATACCCATCTGCAGTGCCATAGCTTCCCAAACATGATACAAGCAGCCTGTAAATTAACTTTTCTTTTGGTTCATTTTTCCACCCTCAGTTATTACAGCTGCCAAAGGGAGGATGAAGCCTTTTAGTCCCCTAATGCTTCATCTCCTTGCCTTAGTGTCAGTAGTTTCGTGGTTCATAGATTTAACTGCACTAAATGTATCATTACTGATGGCAGGCTTATACTGCTGTTGTGTCTCAATTACAAAGTGCTTTCCTCTGTGAAGCTGTTTTCCATCCATCCAGACTCTCCTGGAGCTGGCTGTGCACTGCTGGACGTGATGTAGGCAAGTGTGGAGGACAGGTACTGCAAATTCGGGCACTGGCCCAGAGAGGGGGCATTAAAACGGGTGGACAAAGTAGTGTCAAGAACAGAGATGTGCATGCCTGGCTGTGTATCTCTGTTGCCTTTCCTGTGTAGTCACACAGCTGAGTTCCTCCAAGGCATGTATTTTTGCTGCAGTGCAGTAAAAAGTTCAACTGTAAGTCTTACTGTATGTCCTCGTGGCTGTACCAGAGGCTCAATATGTTGGTGAGGTTATTCCTTGCAGATTCCTTGTAGTAGGTAAAGCCTGATCCGTGAGGTGTCACACTTACACTTCCATAATTCCTGGAGAACAACTTTGACCATCCTGTAGTTACACCAAAATAAAATCAGGCTTTCACTGTGTAGGACCATATTTCTCCTTGACAGCATTGCATCTGTGGTTGTGGGATCCCTTCACATCTGTCCCTCAACCTTCCCGCTTCCCACCAGACACTTAGGGTTTGTTCTTGGTGTCCTTGTGTCCCGTGGTGAGGAATTTGGAACAGTGATTGCCTTTCTGCAGAATAAGGTATATAAAACCAAGCCTCCAAAGCAGTGATACATAATGTGATTCCTGCTGTTTCATTCCCAGCACCATGCAAAGTAGCTTCCTCGTAAATAAGTAATACTGTAGTACATTAATTGGACAAAGAAGAAAAATGCATCCTGTGGTGTGCTGGCTGTGGGTGGAGCTAATCCTGGTGGATGCTCAGCATTTCCTCCAGAAATGTTTAGCTTTGCCAAGGCAGTTGCTCATCTTCAGCAGTGAGTGCCTCTTACAGGTGTAAGCCGCTGCTCTGGCTGGATTTGAGAGCAGTGGGGGGCTGTCGAGAGCCTCAGCCTCTAGACGCCCTCTCTGCACCCCTGGCAGGGCTCAGGCAGAAAGACAGCAAATGAGTGTGCCTGTTTCTGTGCTGGGGTTAGACCATATCTTTGAGATGCACAAGACTGATTTGGAGCTGGTGCTGGAGCTCCAGTCCCTGGAGAGTGCAGTAAGCCATTAGGCTTTTGCTATTTTTAATTGGCCAAAGAAAAAAAAGTCCTCTTAGCTGAATGGGTGTTGGGGTGAGCCTGCAGTGGAGAGATGGAAATGGAACAATTTTGTGGCTCTCAAAATTTTGTGCATCTCCTGGATCCAATGCAGATCTCTGTCATCTGCTGTAGGCTTGCTCTGGGTCACATCCACTACTTGCAGTGACCCATGGACCCCCAGAACCAGTGGGGCACCGACAGCCACCTTTGGGGAATGTGTTGGGTTTTTGGTGTAACTGCAGCACATTTGTGGGATCAGTCCTCTGGGTAAGAGAGGTCTGATTCTCATTTCCTGCTGGGCTCGATGACACTGCTGGGATTCAGGCCAGGCAGCCCCTGGTGCATGCAGGGCTAGCAGTTGCTGCGAGATGGTTTCTGTCTCTTCGGTCTCAGGAGATGGATCTTAGGTCAGTGGCACTAATGTGCTTAGTGAGAACATAAAGCCTTGAATATTTGGCTTAAGCAGACTAACCCATTAGATTG
This sequence comes from Oreocharis arfaki, assembly GCA_013398015.1. Taxonomy (NCBI): domain Eukaryota; kingdom Metazoa; phylum Chordata; class Aves; order Passeriformes; family Paramythiidae; genus Oreocharis; species Oreocharis arfaki. The sequence continues at coordinate 235,455 of VZRR01005017.1, read as the reverse complement.
GTTGAGCTGTGTTGTCAAACACAACTGTAGTGATTTATAAACATGTGCGTATATGTATATATATATATATATATACTTGCAAATATATTTTACATGTTTCTTCCTTTGTCTTTCAAGAAGCAAATGTCATGTGATGAATGCTTGAAGTACAGGAAGAACATGGTATGAGAATACAGATGAATCTGACTTTGGTCAGTATTCAGACTTGCCATGTGTTAAACATAAAATATTTTTATAATGTAAATATGTTTAAATACATCAAGCCACTTATAAGAGCAGTGTCTCTCCTACTGCTAACAATGGTGAGGCTTGAATGCCAGTTAAAAGCCAGTTAAAAAAAACTGGCTTAAAAGCCAGTTGCTCTGTGAAGTTGCACAGCAGGTGGGGTTTCTACAGCTGATTGTGGAATGAATTTGTTATAATCGTTTTGTATATCAAGAAATTCTAGTCTGCACAGGTTCAGATAGGACAAATAACCCACAGTTCACATCCCTGTGAATGTCTCCCCCTTGCCTTGAAGTTCAGACAGTTTTGGGATAATCAGGCAAGCTGCTGTTGATTAGTCACTTTCTTCATCTCCTCGCCTGATTTATGTATTGAGGCCAAAGCTGCTGTTACATTTAGACTTCAGATTTACCCCCACAGCACTCCTCTTTAATGCATTATAGTTTTATTTATACTCTAAGATTTGTACAGATGTGCTGGCACAAATGCAAATGGTAATGTGTCCCAAAATGCTCTGTTCAGGCCAATATTTAAAATAATTATGTCATCCCATAAATACCTACTTTAGTGAAAATGTGTAGTTATGCTGTACTGAAGTAGATTATGTAGACCACCCAATTTCTGGCATTTCCTAACCTTTTGTAATATTGATAATACTCCGCTAATGTAATCTGAGCAGACGAGTGATGGGTGGAATTAAATGCTGAGAAGCATGTTTTGTTAGAAGACACGAATTAATGAACCCTTGAATAGAATTATTTTAATGAAGTGCTTGTAAAGCCAGTTTTAAAAGTGTTTTAAACTCTGCCTGAATTGGAGCCTACTTTTTCCTTGTTTTGTGTACTCAGAACCATAACATTTTGGAAGGAAACTCTTTGGCTGTCTATCTAACTGTCTTCATTGCCCATGTAAATTTGAGATTTGGGACATGTAACAGTTCTGCTCATTCAAAGTGACAAGCAGATGTCTTAAGATTTGTGCTTGATAGTTTAGCCTAAGCAGGATTACCTAAATCCTGTGCAGTTCTCTGTTGCTGTCCTGGTCATTAAACACCTGGTCTGACTTCTGCCTCTTCCAGACCCAAAGACCTTCTTTCCCAGGGCAAGCAAGTGAGCTCTAGGGAAATATATTTTTTCTTTAAAGTGTGGGCCAATTAACTTTGGGTGAACCTTGTTCATTCTGTTTTATGAAATGAAAACCGTTTTGGACATGGTTGATCACTCTTGGTGCAGTGCGAGCTCCAAGAGTGTGTGGTTGAAGTGGGCAATAATGATGGCGAGTCCATAGGGCCAGGTTTAATCTTGTGCAGCTGGGGTGACTTAAAAAATTCTGCAGTGGAATGTCGTGTGTTCTTTTTCTGTTTTGTTTTGGCTTATTTTTCTTGTTGCCCTTCTCCAGGCCAGGCCTGTTGTCTGAAAGCAATTAAATTGTATTGCAAGGTTGCCACATGAAGCAGGTCAGGTCCATCCTAGAGAAGGAGGGTCTTTGCAGCAAGACAGAGCAGTGCTTTCAGAGAGCAAGTTTTTCTTAGCTTATTCAAGTAATAAATAATAACTTATAGACTGGGAGAAGAACTCGTAGAGAGCAGTTTTATGGAGAAGGATTTGGGGCTCTGGTGAATGAAAAAACTGGACATGAGCCCACAGTGTGCGATGGCATCCTGGGCTGCATCAGGAGAAGTCAAGGGAGGTGATTCTCCCCTTCTACTCCGTGTTTGTGAGACCCCACCTGTTTCCAGCTCTGAGGTCCCCAGCATAAGAAAGATCTGGAGCTGTTAGAGCAGGTCCAGAGGAAGCCACAAAGATGATCAGAGGACTGGAGCACCTCTCCTGTGAAGATAGGCCGAGAGAGGTGATGTTGTTCAGCATCGAGAGCAGAATGCTCCAGGGAGACCTCGTTGTGGCCTTCCAGTACTTAAATGGGTCTTATAAAATAAGAGGGAGAGTGACTTTTTACGTGGGTGGATAGTGATAGGACAAGGGAGAACAGTTGTAAACTAAAAGAGGAGGGATTTAAATTAGACGTTAGGAAGAAATTCTTTACTCGAAGGGTGGTGAGGCACAGTTTGCCCAGAAAAGTGGATGCCCTATCCCTGGAAGTGCTCAAGGCCAGTTTGGATGGGACCCTGAGCAACCTGCTCTAGTGCGTATTATCTCTGCCCACGGAGTAGGCATCCCTGCAGTGGGCATCTAGTTGGAAATCACCTAGATGATTTTTAAGGTCCCTTCCAACCCAAGTCATAGTATTAAAATTATTTCCTGGTGTTCTCATCAAGAGTTTTTCCTATTCAGAGCTGTACCTGCTGAAGGGACCTTGTCCTTTGCCAGGCCTGTGAAACATAACTACTGCAGCGTTCTGCTCTATAGAGTGCCTTTATGCCTTCAGCCTGGCCTTTTACCCCATCTGTCTTAAATCCTGTTTTACCATTGTTCCTGGAAAGGGCAGTCTCACACCTCATCTTCCAGACAAAGTCAATGCTTTACGAGTTTCAGAAGCTCTTTACTGCTGTGCTTGTTGGCTTCACATTCCTCCTGTATTGCTGGTGCCTCTGCTAAATCTGGCTCTGATTCAAACTTTGCACTGCTGAAACCTGCTCAATGACTTGAGTTCGTCCATCAAGTTTGAAAAACCAGGAATGTGCAGAACAACCCATTAGAAAAATGATATTGAAGCATGTGAAATGTCATCAGGATGCTTTTGTTACAGTTGTGCAGTGCAAGAGGTTGTGGAGAAACCTGTTGAGGGTAAAAGCCATCTGGAGCAGAGCAGGTGCGTTTTTGTTCTTCCCTGTTTATACACTTGCAGCAAAACCTGTTCACACCTTGCTGTTACTGACTTCAGTGAAACCAGTTTGAGCAGAAGGCATTGGACTGCAGTGGACAATGTGAGTTTGATAAAATGTACATTATGAAAAGAAGTCTCAGGAGTTCTCCAGGAGATAATTTTTTTTTTCCTTTCATTTCTTGAATTAGGTGAATCATATCAGCACTAGGAGAATTATGTGGAGTTGGAAGTATGTACAGTGATAAAACTGAAGTTATATTCCAAACTAAAACAATGAAGCCTTGGAATGGCTTGGAATGGAATATGTGTATCAATTCCCAGTGTTTCTGAGACCCCGCAGGCTTCATATGTTTATCTTGTCTACTTTGAGATGTCTTTAGCCATTTTTCCAACATCCCTTGAACTTGGTGACAAAAGTTTTATATATATATGGTCTTTTTAGTTTATTTGTAATTTCTGAAGATGCTGGATATTAAAAAAGTTAATGTTTCTTTTTTCATAAGTTTCTGGAGCAACAAATCAAGGTATATTTGCCTATAATATTAGTAAAGAACAAAAATGCATGTAGGAAACAAAAATTTAAGCTGATGAGACAAATTTTTATAAAAAGACTTTTTAAAAGAATATTATTTGCCATTCAATAAAGCGTGGAAGGCAAGAGAGTCCTTTAGAAATGTCTCTCTCATAAAAGCAACATTTTGGAAGAGGAAACTGTACAGGACAAAACTGGCCCAATAACCACTACCTCTTAATTTTTTAAATTTTATTTTTAAAAGATTTTGTTATTCTTAGTTTCTGAGGAGAAGAAAGATCTTCTGAAAAATTACTGCTTCAGTATTTGTGTTGGAGCAAAGTTAATGCTTGCCGAAGTGTCAGCGGTATAGAAAGGAGAAAGCTTGGTGGGAAAGATTGATTTTTTGGGGGGCTGTTTTGTTGTCGTTTTGCCCAGGTCTGTGCAGTGAGTCGTCTTTAGCTAATAAATCCATTTGGCACTGCATTTTGTTACACGAGTTTAGCAGAATTCTGCAGCTTTTACTTTGAATTTCCGTGTGAATCTTGTTTTCTCCTGAAGTGAGTCATGATTTAATGAGAGAATAAGCACTGGGCAGTCTGCCTAAGTACTGCAAAGGGGGTTTGCTCTGCTGGCACTCTGAGTTGCCTCCGAGTCTGCTGTTTGTGGAAGCTACCTGTCCATCAGGGCAGTGAGTGCCTGCCTGCCCGACCTCTGTGCGAGCCTCCGCAGGGTGGTGTTGGGCTCTCTGGGGATCCCGCTGCTATAACTTGTTTCTGCATCCTTCTAGGACTTTAGCTTATTGCCAGTGGGTGGAAAACCTCCATGAGACGCAAAAGATGGTTTCGCTCTTTGGTCCCTTCAGCGACTTGCTGAAGTGGATCTTTTGCCATCTGACCAAAGGAATCGTGAAGCGGGAGATGTACGGCCACGGCATTGGGCGCTTCTCGGAGGAGGAGATGTACACGCTGATGGAGAAGGACATGCGGACTCTGGCAGGCCTCCTGGGTAAGGTACAGCGAGTTGTGGTGCTCTGTTCACAGCCCCTCTCTCCACAGGGTGGAGTTGACCTCCGGTGCTTCCTGACAGCTTGATCACACACAAATAATCTCATTTTGGCAGAAGCTGGAGGCTGTCGTTCAGTGCCTTCCTTGCTCTGGCAGACAGTGTTTCTTTTCCCACTGTTTGCTGCCAAATTGTGTGTCTAGAGGCATAAGAGGCTTCCTCCTCTGAGCACTGAGTATGTGTATATAGAGGAGCAAAACATTGCCTGCTATTTTGGAAGAGCGTTTAACGATATGAAATTAGGAAAATGTAGTGTTTAGTTCTGCAAATGAAACCTCTTATTTATACCTTTTTTAGGGGGTGGAGTGGAGTGTGTGTGTCTCATTTGTTATTTCCTGGTAGTATTTCCTTTCTTGTTTTTTATTTGTGGCTGTTTGACAGATTGTTATGAGGCTGCCTTTTGAAAACCCTTTGCAGGTGTTATTTTGATGAGCTGAACTTTGTTGTATTTGGTTGGTGTCAGCAGCTTTATTCAAAGCTCCTAGTAGGAGATGGTTCTGTGTTGTCAAAATAGGGTTTAAGCTTCTTGCTTATCTGTATGGGTGGCTCCCATACAGTTAGTCTTAAGGTTGACTTCACTTACCTAGAATAACATTAACCTCATTTCTATTGTGTGGCTCAGGCTGAAATCTGCACTGGAGCTGTTTTGCACTGTGCTTCTTGCCTTCTGCTCCACTGAGAGCTAAGCATATTGTGCCTCTCTGTAAAACTTGCATTTTGAGGAATTGGTGTGGGGCAGATTGTCACTTCCCATGAGCTTGTGTCTCGCTTGTGCAAGAAACCAAGAGAGGTGGTACCCGTGTGGCTGCTTTATTCCCTGTAGCAATTGCTTTAAAGAGGTGGCCGCGTGGAGGACAGGAGGATGCCTCCCTGCCCTGTGCTCCAGAGGGGAGACACACTGCACGTGCTCCAAAGAGACAAGTGTGGAGTGGATGAAGGGAACAAGCTGAGGAGAGCCCAGCACAAGGCAGAAGCTGAGTGCCTGCCGAGAAAGGGAAGGAAAAAAACATGCTTCTGGACTTCAAAGCTGTTTTGGAAAGGAGGGTATTTGCAGTGGACTCAGGTGGGGCTGTGTAGGATTTTCTGTAATTTTGTTTTCTGAAACAAACCTGTTGAGTTGCTGGATTGGGAACAAGGTGGAAAAAGAGGCATGAGGTGCATGGACCCAGTGGGCAAAGGGAAGATTTGTTGACAGCTCCTCTTTTGACAGCACTTTCTTATGATGCATTTTGTTTGTTAACAGAAACAATTACCTACTGTAGTGGCTCTTTAGGGAAAATCTGTTACTTGGATCTTAAGAGGCTGCTTTTGTTTTAGAGGGAGGAAGGGAGAGAACAGTTCATTTTAGAAGAGGAGGTCTGGTCATACCTGCTGCAGAGCTGTGGCCAGCTCAAGGTGCTCTCCTCTGTGGGACTGCTGATGCTGTAGTTTTGAGATGGCACTGCATGGCTCCATGCTCATCACAAGGAGGAGAGGAGTGGGGTTGGGACAGGAGCTGGATCAAGTTCAGTCTATGAGTTAGTAGCTCAGCAAAGCCCCCTGGTTCTGGCTAGACAACTCTGTCAGGCTGAAAGGAGTGGCACTGGATATGTCTGTGCTTAAGTCCTCCATGTCTGCCAAAAGTAGACAGAACCTTCAAGAGAAAACTAAAACGTGTGCCTGAGTACATGTAAAAGTATCTTGATTTGCTTGTTTCTGTGGAGTCTATACTGACACTCAGATTTGTAAAATTTCAGGTTCAAAGGGATCATTTAATTATCTAGACAGATCTCTGTGAATTAGACTGCTAGACTGCTGTCTTGAGGCTGTGCCTTTTTGCTGGCTTGAGAATGGCTTTCTAAAAGCCATCCAGTTTTAATTATGAGATTTCAGCAGGTGGAGGTGCCACCACTTTTATTAGTAATTGCTGGCAGATATTAGTCCCTATCTAAATCTGTTCAAAATTGGGCTTGGTTCACATGAGTTTGTTCGATTCTAGCCTGCAGGTAGATGCTCTTCCTAGTTCTTCCTCCCTTCCTGGGTGGCTTGGGTCATCTCCCTGTGAAGGTAAATCCTACAATCAGTCTCTGGCTTTTGTGGAAAATGCACTGGAAATCCTCAAGCACTTCTTCACTGTATCAAGTTTTTAATTGTATTGTACATATGTTACCAGCAGAGTTTTTCTTCTTAATTCCAGGTTGTTGTTGAGAACGTGCCTGTGTGCTTCAAAAAGCCTTGATGGGCATTTGTTGTATTCTTGTTATTTTATTACATTACCAGCTGAATATTGTACATTTTTTTCATCTTCCCCTCTGAAATGAATGTCAGGTTAGTCAGTGTGTGGTTACATGAATCATTATATTTTCCCTTTTGATTATTGGCGAGTTTATCTACTTTTCTGTAATTGCCTTGATTTTCATTAACATCAGTTTGCTCGTGTTTTCTCCAGCCATCTGTTTTTGGTTGGTTCTAGTAACTGTGGCCTCCGGGTCGTATCCTGGAATGGGGGCAGGAGGTGGGATGAAGACTTCCCACTTGACTAGAGGCTCCCCTGTTTCAAAGGGGGAAAGAGAAGGCAGTCAATCAGCTTATTGCCTGCACAGTCTTTGTGAGATTCCCTTCCATATATATGTACCCAAGTGTTTTCCCAGAAGAGGAAGTAGTTGGGATTTTGGCTGTTATCTTAAGAGCTTAAAAATGATGCCTGTGGTGCAGAATAGCTGCACATACCAAACTGTAGCCGTCAGCCATCAGGCATATCAGGTTAATGTTCCCCTTTTTTAACAGGGATTGTTCACATGGGGGCAAGAATAACTTTTACTTCTCAGAGCTGATTCCAGAGAATGATAACTTTGCAGCTGCCAGTTCTTACAACATTCATTTTGACATTCCCAATCACATCTTTGGTGGTTTTTTATTTTTATTTTGGAGAATAATTTTTCTATTTCCATTATACGCACTTCCCTGACATACTCGTCCAGATCTTATAAACATGGAAGTTGGAACTAATCCCACTGTGATGGATGAGCCTGTCCCATTGGTATTATCTTTCTCTCTGTCCTGCAGTCTTTAAACCACAAATGTAATTTTCTTGTATTGTAGTAGTTTTCTACCGCCTGGTAATAGTGTAAGAAAGTGTGGGGAATGAGCATATGAATTAGCAATATATAAAATTACGCATTTTGGTAATTGTTTAGAAGAGGCAGGTGAGTGAGCATAAATCTGTTGGTACCCTCTCAGCTGTCTGCCTCTCAGGCTTTTTTGGTGGATGGGGATTTTGTGCAGGGAGTTGCAGGCCAGCAGCTTCCTGAAGTGGATTTTGAAAAGCATTCGATGCTTTGTGGAAGGCACGGGTGCTCAGAGCTGAAAATTTAGAGGTAGGACTAACTTGAATGTGAGCCTCTAATGTTAGTTAAGTGCCCTGTAGCAGCCTGCAAGTGCTGTCCTTGCCTGTGTGGAAGGGTGCAGGTCTTCTGCCTGTGTCCCACAAACCTGTTTCTGGCTGGGGTTTCTCGACCTAGTGTTGAGGTAGCTGCTTTTGAATCCTCTGGTGCATGCATTTGTAAACAGTGGAGCTGCGTACTCTCAAATTCTTGGGCAGTACAAAGTTGATCCAAGTCCAGTGTGACCAGGTGACTTCATTTCTGTCGGATTAGCCAGGAGATGCAGAGAGGTGTTTGAGGTGATCAGCGCTATGGCAGCCTGGATGTGACAGACACCGTGTAATCCTGCCTAAAAACAGATACAGAGATATCTGGTCTATCATAAAGTCTTCTGGACTAAAGTTGCACTGGAAGTTTTGAGAACAGATTGGAAATGGTGGGAGAAAATGTGCACAGATGCCATATTTTGTGGTGCAGCATGACTTAAAACTAGATTTGGAGTTTTATGATCCCACAGTTTAATTTTCTCCTCTTGCCGCTTGTTTCTGTTTACCTGAAGGTGTGGGGTGTTGTGCCTGGGGAACCGGAGGATGGGATGGTTTAGCCCTTGCTCAGTGCCTGCTTTAGTTGTAGCAAGATGGAAATGACAGTATTTCTTCCCAGCACAACATCAGTGTGGATTGAATCTCAAGACCCAGTTGTATGGTGCTAAATTCCTGGTGCTGGCATATAACTGTGGATTAGGGACCCATTTTTGAGCTGTGTTTGAGATTGATGAGTGCTTAGGTGTCAGATAAATACTAAAAAAACACAACATTTACTCTGTACAGAGTTTTCAAACAGCAGATTGATGAAACTGTGAAAGAGCTGGGGAGAGTTAACTCCGTGTTCAAATGCCGTCTGACAGGCTAGAGAAGGTTATTGCTACTGGCTGTTCCTGAGCACCGTTTTGCTTCGCTCTTGTGCAGGGGGTTGGCAGCATTCCGTGTACTGTACACTGGAATTTGATGCATTTTACGCTGGACAGTTCCTCTGGACTCACTCAATAAACCTAACATTGAATAACCTGCTGAATTACAGGCAGCTTGAAAGAATGTCCTGGGGAAATGGGATAACTGGATTTCGAGAATTCAATTAGGTTTCACATCTCACAGAGTTTATAGCGCTTCGAGCCGAGGCAGGAACAGTGCAACCAGCTAAGCTGCCCTCTGCAGTACTGCATGTTCCGCTGTGTGCTCTGTGCCTGGTCTTTGCTCCAGGTCTCCTGCCTGTGTTGGGAAGCCAAGTCTACAGTGGATATTTTGTTGCAAACAGTGGCTTTGAAACGTGTATTTTCTTCCCTGTTTTTGTTAGTTATCCGTCTGTTTGTGCTGTGGTGGCCATTTAGGACCACCATGACACTGGGATGCGCAGAGAGGTAAGGAGAATTGCTGTGTGGAGCAGACATGTCCCTCCACTGTGCCAGGCCAGTCCCAAAGGGCTGCTGTTTCACTTGGTGCCTGCATGCCTGACATGCCTCTATTTGATTTCTACCCGTCAGGGGTCCGTGGGGGTGAGGACACTGCAGTGGTGGTGTTTGAGAGGACCTGTTCACTCCTGCCTATGGCTTTGTCCTCTTCCTGGAGATGCAGGTCATTTCTGAGCAGTTGCTGCAGGTCTGACTGTTGCATCCATTTCATCCTGAACAAATAGGGAGAGAGGAAAGCTTTGGGTGTGACTTTTCTCTTTCCAGCTGATTGGATGAGTGGATTGAACCTGGATCTGCATGCATGAGAGGTAGAGGGTGACCAGCTTCCTTCAACAAGCTCATGATTTTGAATCATGGTTGTGCGGTTTTGGGTTTGCACCAAGGCAAAAATGGTGCTTTCAGGCATCTTGTAGTTGCAGAGCAGATTTTAAATGCAGCAGAACGAGTACAGTGTGTGAGCGCTGCCAGCTGTGAGGAGCAGAGGAAGTTCTTTGTCCAGTGGTGGCTCTGTAATTGGCCTGGTTATAGAAGTCATGAGCACAGGAGAAACTGCAGTAGTGGATTTTACCTGCTGAACCCTAGAAGCAGCTTTGGAACCATATTCAGTGTTGAGTCCTTGTCTTTGAACAAGTGAACGTTTTAATTTAAATGATTTCACTAAAATAAATATGCAAAAGGTAGAACTGTGGGGGGGGGGTTTGTTTTATTTTTGGTTTTTTTTGGTTTTTTTTTTTTTTTTTGTAATGTAGGGGAAAGTGACATCCAGTCAAGAAGTATTTGCTGTTGTATTTACAGGTGACAAGAAGTACATTATGGGATCAACTGTTTCCACTGTTGATGCCACTGTCTTTGGACATCTGGCACAGGCAATGTGGACATTACCAGGGACTCGACCAGAGAGACTAATCAAAGGTAAGAAAGCTCTCTGATTAAAAGTTCTTGGTGGCATTTTCCATGTTTAAACTTGGAGTACATTGGAAGGACCTTTTGAAGACTGCAGTACTTCAGCAGTCTGTTCTTGCCTTTGATGTAGCATTTGTATCTTTTAATGTTGTTTTCTCTTTAATGTTCTACACAGTAATTGTTTTTATTTCTGTACTTGATCTTTTCCCTGTTTAACATGGCAAAGCCTTAAAGCCTCTAAGGAGTGAATGCTGGGTAAAGTATGAGAAAACAGAGGAACAGCCATTAGCCAAATTCTGCTGAACTGAGTACTTTCCTTGATAGTAGTACTGCCAGTGCTATTGTCTCACTGAAATTACAGCCTTTGCTGTTCTTGAAGATGCCGGATAAGGAAGAAATCTAGCTTGGCTTTGGAGTCACTTTGCTTTTGCATGAATTGGAAACCAACATAGCCCTCCTCCCCACTGAGGGCTGTAGTTTTGTTTGGGTTTTTTTGGTGGGGTGGTACAGATGTTAAAGTACCTTTGCATCCCTTTTCATAGTAAAACCACACAGCATGAAAAATGGGTAGAGCTAAGGAGGAAAAGGATGTTAAAACAGTGTAAAAGGAATGAATCTGACCTGTGAATCTACTCTGTGCAAGAGAGCTCTGCTAAACCTGTGGTTAGGAGGCACAGACTTAATCTCTTCCTCAGATAATGAGCACTTGAGGATATAAATGTTAGCTGTGCAGTTCTTCCCCTTGGTGTCTGTGGCATCACGGGTAAAATTCTGAAGGGCTCATGGCTTTCTAGAAGGATTTCTATGCTGGTTGAATTAGTTTGTTTCTAATGAAAATAAATACAAGATAATAGATTGAAATACTCAAGCAGTATGGTTGATTCTCTGTACCTATCAACTTATGCTGTCAGGAGTACAGGTTTTACATGCACCTCCGCTTTAATACTCTGTTATTTCTTCCTTCTCTGCGGTTTTTTTATGATTTACTCTGTAAGCATACATGTATTTATAAACATAAGGCATAAGATACTAAGGCTGGGAGCAGTAGGAGTGAGCCAGTGGCCATATTAAATGTGAATTTATGTTGCAGACAACGCTGCCATCTGGTGGTGGAAACCTCAAATTTACTGTATTAATATGCATCAAATTCTGTCTTTAGGAACCAGGTGTCTGCAATCAAGCAAAAAGTTTTACTACAAAAACCTTACAGTATTAGTGTCTTGTCTTGATTTCTTTTCATAGAAGTTGAATTTGGGATACTTACTTTGCTATTTGTGTGAACATGCATATGTGTTTATTCCTGTGTAACCCTTCTGGTTGTATGTGGGTTAACAATACGTGTTTTCAGTTACATTAAAATTAAAAACAGAGCTGCTAAGAGGAGTGATGGCATCTTGGAATTTTGAAACTTCTTTGGAAAGATCCTGCCAGTTTGTTTCCGAACACAGCTAATGTGTTTTTGCATCATCAGGTGAGTTAGAGCCTTATTGGCTGGATATATTTACTGAAGTCTGTTGTGTTGTGTTGCAGGTGAACTGATTAACCTTGCTATGTATTGTGAAAGAATAAGGAGGAAATTTTGGCCAGAATGGCACCATGATGATGACAACACTCTATATGAATCTGAGGAAAGCAGCGAAGCAAGCAAGACTTACTCCCCTTTGCAGGACTTCAGTTTTTATTCAAGGACAGAAACATTTGATGAGGAAGGGAACAGTATTTCCCAAACCCCTGACACAGATTACACTGGACACTCCCTCTTTGATTCGGATGTGGACATGGATGAGTACAGAGATCATGAACAATGCAAGTGATATGTACACGTATCTCCCATAGTGCAGATAAGCTGTTTCTTGGGATCAGTCTGATTTGTTTTCTTCTTCAGGTCAGGAAGAGGTTTATACCACTTTGGAAGAGACCATTGTGCTTGATTCAGCTGTCACATACTGCTTGGACTATTTCAACCATATTTCGTTTTGTGTAATTGTTCAGGTGGATCAAGGTAAACGTATTTAAAACACACGTGGGCGAACTGGAGGTCTAGAGGGCAGCAGGACCTTTTGATCTATTTTTGTTCATGTTCAAAACCCGATCCCCCATCCAAGTGGGACAGACTTCTGGGAAGTAGAGCATTTGTCACAACTGGTTTGTGTTGATACCTTATCTTTACAGCAGCAGGTTGAGGACAAAAATGGAAGAGGTATGACTGGCGCAGCTTTCTTCCATGGAAGAGGATGATTGATGCTTGTAATGAAAAGGCCCTGGCTGTGTTGGTTGAGTGCCATCTCAATATAAGCCAGTGGTGTGCTGAGGTGCATCAGATTCATGCAGCACCCTGGCCTGTATCAGGAACAGTGTGGCTAGCAGGACCAGGACGGTGACTGTCCCCCTGTCTCATCACTGGTGAGGCTGCACCCTGAATCCTGTGTTTTGCTCTGGGCCCTTCACTACAAGAAAGTTGTTGAGGTGCCCAGAGAGGGACAATGAAGCTGGTGAAAGGAACTGGAACACAAATCTTGTGAAGACCAGCTGAGGGAGCTGGGGTTGTTTAGTCTGGAGAAAAGGAGTCTCAGGGGAGACCTTATCACTCTCTACAACTACCTGAAAGGAGGTTGTAAGCGAAGTGGGGGTTGGTCTCTTCTCCCAAATAACAAGCTCTAGGATAAGAGAAATGGCCTCAAGGTGTGTCAGGGGAGGTTTGGATTGGATATTGGGAAAAACTTCACTGAAAGGGTTGTCAAGCGTTGGAACAGGCTGCCCAGTCACCATCCCGGAGGTATTTAAAAGCTACGTAGATGTGGCACTTCGGGGATGTTGGTGGTGGACTTGGTAGTGCTGGGTTAACACTTGGACTTGATGATCTCAAAGGTCTTTTCCAACCTAAAAGATGCTGTAATTTGGCAAAGTTTCAGGGGAATTTTGTTTGATAGCTGCCCATACTTTGGGTGCATATATTACAGTGCCTGCAGGAAAGAACTGCTCCCAGTTTTTTTTGAGACGGTCAGGGAAGGATGGAGGAAAATCTGTTCCTGCAGAAAGGAGCAGGTTAATGTTTCTTTTTTTTTGCAGAAGATTGAAATCACTACTCTAGAATTTGTATTCAGGAGGGAGATGTCAGTGTTAACTCACCTGGAGTGTGCGTTGGCCAAATTTCTTCCATGTTTTTGGAAACATAGTACTATGTTTCTACTCTCTGCCCCTGGCTGCTGTCTGCTATTTCTAGGCAAGGCTAAAGAGTTGGGATTTGTTGTTTAAAAGCCTGTTGTGTCTCAGCAGTGTGTGCCTTGTGCTCTTCACCGACAGACATAGCAAACCCATGAAGGTTGCAAAGCAGTTTGAAGTATTAGTAGGCACGGGATGCTGTGTTCTTACAAGATGTTGGCCCAGGCAATGGAATGCTTTATAGCTGCCTAGGAAGCTGCTTCAGTGGGTGCTGAGCACTGTGCTGGCTTGCAGTGCACACTCCCTTAAGCCAGTGCAGGGAAGGAGGTGAGATGGGACAGTTCCTTCAGCACCACCATGTGTGTGGGGAAATTCAGATGCTGAAAGCATGACCAGAATTGGATTTAAGTTGCCTTTGCTAGCACAACTGTGGATCTGGATCTCAAAATGATTGCACAGGTTTTGACAAGCTTCATGTTCATGTCTCCCTAAATGCAGGTTAGAGATGAGAATAAATCCATTGGATTTAGTCACAGCTTTGAAGTTAAGCATGTGTCCAGTGTTGCTTGGCCATGATTAGTTGATTTTAGTAGAGAGAGAGAGAGAGCATATTGAACGTACTGAACTGTTGTGTTTTTAAATACGCTTATAAAATTGAGTATTTGACTGCAGACTTTGTTGGTGGCCCATTTTGATTATGACTTTCTCAGTGATTTACAGTTAGATGAATCAGGATCCTCAGCAAAATTTTTATAATGTGTTGGTTGTGCCACATGTTCTAGGAGCAGACAGGGCAGACGATTGCTTTAGGATGTTAATTGTTGGTAGTTGTAGTGAGTCTGGAGCTTGAAATAACTCCAGCACTCAAAGAATAGCTTGCTGCCTTGGATCCTGGAGTGCCTCCTGCAGAGGAAAGCACTTGCTCTGGGGAAACATGGAGCTAGTCATGGCTTTGAAAGCAGGGACATCTTTGTCTGCAGTGAGGCCCCAGGTCTGTTCATGCGTGGGAGCCACTGCAGTGAGAGCTGACAAGTGTGGTGTGAATTTAGATCTGTTTGCACAGTTCCCTAGGCATGTCCTCGGAGCCGTGTTCCGGTCAATGTTGTGGGCAAGTATCATTTGCAAAAGTGAACAAAACTGAGAAGGAGGAAGATATCATCCAGTTACTTGGGACCCTTCTCAGGAAACTAAGTACAAGAATAGGGCATAAGAAGATAAGTCTTGGGCTTGAAAGTGCAGAGGTGATGGCCTGAAATGCCTGTGTAACTCCATGGCCAAGTCAGGAGAGATTTTATCTGCAAAAATGTAGGTATTGATATTCTGAATGAAAGGAATCTGCATCAAAAAGCTCCTATTTAAAAGCATTAGCACGGTGGAAATTCTGATGGAGATATTCTCACTCATTTACTGATGCATGTTTGAAGGCTGTGCTTTCTCCACTCGTTCAGCATTGCGAGGTGTGCTTGCAGCAGATGAGTCCCAGTCGTTAAAAGACCAGCCTGAGTTCAGCGGACTGTATCACCTTTGTGACTTGGGTTGGCTGACAGATTTGTCCGTGTCAGTGGCCCTTGAAGCGCGGGTTAACCAGAAGTCAGCGATGTTGCTGTGCTCTGCCGTGTGCGTGTGGCCGATCAGGATTTTGTGTGGCTGCAGGCAGTGGCGGGTGCAGAGCCAGGCGATGCCAGCGTGGTGCACAGCCGGTGTCACCACGGCATCGCTGCCTGCTGGCACTTGGAGCTGCTGGCAGGGCAGGTAGAGCCGCTGCCACGGCGTGGGGACCTGTGCCAAGGATGGAGGTGTTTTGCAGGGCCGTGATTATGTTCGCACCTGGCGTTCTTCGCTGGTGTGCCTCAGCAGAGGCTGAACCTCATCCTGACCAGCCAGGTGATGGACGTGCCCTTGGAGGGGGTGAAGAAGAGACAATGGGGAGGGTTGCAGAAGGGGAAGCAGCTTTTTGCTGTCAGCTGAGTTTTTCAGGGTTCATCAGTGAAGTGAATGTATTTTGCAGCTCATCACATGCCCTTCCCTTTCTGAGGGGTTACTCAGCTTACTTCAGAGGAGAGGTTAGTTGGGAGAAGTTAGCCAGCTTTGTCTTCATGACAGCTACTCTCAGTAAAGTTTGCAGTTTTGATTTTGGCCATGTTTCAAATTAGAAGTGAAATTAGGAAATGGCATCTCTAAGAATTTATGGGTGTAGGCAAGGTAGGAAATCCTTGGGTTTATTTGTCCCTTCAAGAAAGAAATACTGACTGTTAGACCTCTTTAAAAGGATTTAATCCATGCATTTTCTTTTGAAAGCTGTCTTGGTAAATTGTTGTGGGAAAACAAAAAAAAGTTTAAAAAAATAAATGAAAAAGTGTTCATTCATTTTGGTTTGCATGGGAAAAAAAGGGAACAATTGTTTCTGACTTTGCAAAATTTTGCTAAAAGAGCAACGTTTTCTTAGTCCTGCAGTGTCTTTTTTTTCTCCCATTCCATCATATCTATTTTTAATGTTAGTGCTGAGGGGCTGTACAGAACTAAAAATAGTTGGAAAGCATCCTTATTTCCTTTTGATTTTTTTTTTCCTTTTTCTTTTTTTTCCTCCCTCACGGATCAAAATTGCAAGCGAGTCCATTGTAGGGATGCTGGAGGTCTGGACTGTGCTGCTGGTGGGGCTGAGGGTCCTCAGGTGTCTCTGCAGCCATGAAACCTGGGACAGCTGTGGGTTGCCAGCTGCCCGGCAGGGAGCTGGGATAGCGGCTTCTGTCCAGAGCAGGAGGCTGATGGATGCCACGGTGTCATGTCTGAGGTGACACAGACCACATAAGCTTTTTCCCTGGCTGGGGGTCCCTTTCCCACAGCCAGAAACTCAATGTGGGGTCATGTTAGGAAGGATTCAGGGGCCCTTGACACAAGAGTCAGATGTCATTGAGGTCTCTGAGAGTATCACAGGTGCCAGCACCAAACCTGGTCCCAGCCACAGCCCCGGCCCAGTTTGGGGTAGATGGCAGTGCAAGGTTGCAGGAGGAAAGCTGTCTTGGGGCTCCTCTGCACAGCCCCTCTCAAAATAGAGCAGGTCAGCCCTTGGATGGTCATTGGAGGAAGCAGTGGAGAAGGGAGGGTGGGATACAGGGAGTTGCCCGGTGGTGGGTCTCTGCAGGAGACTCAGGCTGCACTTGTGGCCTAGCTCGTGCCATGGTTCCATTGGACGGGTGGAACCCCTGCTCTGCTTATGAGGTGGAGCATGAGCCTGTATCCTGGTAAGGAAATAGCGCTGTTCCTCCTGCTTACTTTCCCCTAAATACTGCCAAAGGCTGAGTAGTGCCTTTGTGTTTCCATAGTGCTGCTTTAAAAGAATGAGTAATTGGTCTGCCCCTCATTTGGCAAATGGGAGTTTAAAGCAAGCCCTGCATTTCCGGTGGAGTTAGATTTGAAGCAGTCTGTTGGGTTTTTTTCTCATGTGAATTGCAGTGTTTGACTGTGTGACACTCTGTCATGTCAGAAGGGATTTGTTTACCCCTGTCGGTCTCATTGGCTCTGTCAGCAGAGCTCACTGTTACCGAGTGGGGGAAACGGGCGCTGGGATGTATAGGTCCTACAGAAATCCTGCAAATGTGGTGTTTGATTTAAAAACCAAACTGAACCTGATGTTTCAGATCTGGAGGACTGTTTCCATCCAATTATAGCACTGCAAGTAACACATTTTGATCTTTAAAACCTTGGCAGTGTCCCTCCAGATCTATATTCTCTTTGAAAAAATACTGCCTGAAATATTTCTGCAGCAACAGTTCAGGCACAAATTTGCTTTTGTCAGTGATGTCTGCTCAAGTAATCATGACAGTTTCATACTGTTTTCCTTGAAAGGCCTGTATCTGTCAGATGCTAAGCCTTACAAAATATTGCCTGCTGGAAAAGCGTGTTATGTGCAGATTTATGCAGGGCAGCTCACCAAGTGAAATTTCTGTGGCAGGGGATGAATTCAAGTGGGTCTTGTCCTTAGATGTTTGAATAAGAATTTGAATCTGTTTTCAAGCAGCTGTTTGGCCTAACCCTCCTTCTCTTCCCAAATACTGCAAAATTATGATTTAGGCATGTGATACTAATAAAGCAAATTATGCTTTCTAAATGCAGCGTTAAGTTGGATGGTCCAGTAGCTGGGATACGGAAATGGGTACCCACAGGTATGAGTCATGCCCATACATCTCAGCAGCTGTGATCCAGAGCAGCACACAGGTCGTACTGTTTAATCCCATGGGACCAGAGGACTAGAGGTAACCCTGGATGACTGCAGTGGCTTTCAGCAGTTGATCAGTGCTATGGGGTATCCATGTATGCTGTGCCTTGGGTATTCCTTAGTGCTGGGTAGACTGTGCAGGGCTCTTTTTGGTAGCTGTGGCTCTGATGAGGTGTCAGCCTGCTGTCATCCCGAGCCCGTGCTGCAGAGACAAGGGTGTGTTTGGGAGCGAGCACAGCTTTGCTGCTGGTGAACATGGGCTGTCGTATTGAGCTGGTGTCCTGTGGAGGGAAGGTGTTCCCTGCACCGCCTGTGTGGATTTAATTGTCAGGCCAGTGACCCCAGTCTTTACAGCTTTGCCTTGGTGGAGAGAAGGCTTGCAATACGAATCAGTGGTTTGGGGCAGTCCTCTCTTTGATGGCCATTGGGGAGGGCTCCTTCGGCATTCATTCCCTAGGGAGGTACCCCAGTGTGAAATACTTCTCAGCAGAGGTTTCTGCAGCTCTCTGAGCGATTTGGAAAGTTAAGTGGTGTTAGTCTGTGTACAGCACAGGAATGCCAGTCACTGAAAACATTGTGTGTCACTACAGTGATAAACTCTTAGTATTGCATCCTGGTTGCACCACTCCCAGGTTTTTCAAGGCCAAGGAGATCGCTATGGGCTTTTGATCAGACTTCAGCATAAAAAGGATTGTGGGATTTCACGTAATGATTTACACATTCAGCTCAACAAGCTAAAGCTGAAACATATGCTTCCAAAAGGCCTTCAACTTTTGGAGAATAAATAAAATCCTGCCCCACTTTGAAGTCGTTGACAAAAGTGCCATTTGCTTTGGTGGTGCCGGAGTTTCCAGCCAAGCTTCCAAGTGACCCTGAATTTACCACTTCTCTCATTCTAATTATACTTAAGTAAAAGTTTGCTTTCTTGGGGGGCAGTAAGACAAACAAGATGTGACTGTTGTTCTTTTTTAAGCTCCCTAAACAAAAAGTGCTTTTTTCGGCTGCACTGGTCATGTTGATATTTTCACTGGGCGATATGATTGTGTGTGTTCTTCCCTCACTTCTTGATTTGTTCTTCTGACTTATCTTTCCTCAAATGCACAGGTTTTTATTTTTCAGGATACTTGAAGAATGCAAGACCCAAAGACAGGGGTGTGCAATCCATCAAGAATAAAGTATATGTAGATGTGTATGGGTGAGGGATATATCCAGCTAGCTGCAGTGTACAAGGTTTAACTAATGAAATGAAGCAACACATTTCTAGATGGGGACTCTGATGCTGTAGCTGCATTATGTTGTTTGTCTATGAACTACACAAGACATATGTTATTTTAGCACTGTTATTACTAGTTTATAAAGCCATATTTAAAACTGTACACTTAATTGTAACATAACTTTAAATTGTGCACTGTGTTGATCCATGTACATATATATGAAAATCTGTATATTTTGTCTTTATGCTGTATGTCATTGGTGTGTAAATTATAACTAATGGATCTAAAATACCTTTCTGGTTCATGTCCTTATTCTGCGTCTGTGCTTTCTGCAGAGCTGTGAACAGCCGAGAGTTGCTCTCTTGAGAGTGGGGATTGCATGAAACTGTAATGGCCAGTCAGTTAAGCCCTCATTTCCCCAGGCAAATACTTTAGGTGCCAGCATTGTTTGAATGGAGTCGTTCTGTCACTCTGCCTCTCACCTTGACACTTAGGAAGGATTTCAGGGTGTGCGTAGCACAAGAGGAAGGGCTGACATAAACTTGGGTGTGAGGAAGGGCCCCTGCTCTCCTCACTCTATTCCCTGGCTACTGTTACCGGTGTGAAAATAAGTAATCCTGAGAAGGCAACTCTGTCACGAGTGCAGAAGCTTTAAGGTCTTTGCTTAGAGCAGTGTGGTGGCTAGTTTCACTGGTTTTTTAAAAAATTTTCAGCAGGTGCAAGTCCTTAGCCAGGCTTAGCATGCTGCCCCGAATGCAGCATAGGGACTGCGTGACAGGAGACATGACCTGGCTGGAGCAAATCCAGGGCAAGCACTCGCAGGTGATGAAGGTGCCAGACTATACACAGGTGCTTTCAGACCTCACCGAGGCCTGACATCAAATCCAGCTTCCTAAGTGTCGGTTGCATTAAAAAAACAAAAGAGTGTTGCATTAAAAAAACAAAAAAACCCCCAACAAACCCAACCCAACCAACCAAAAACAACACAAAACCCCCCAAACCCAAAGATTTTTAGCTCCTTTCACTGCCGTACAGGTTTATGGCTGGTAAGGTTGTTTATAGACTTTTTCTCTCCATGAAGGCTAGAAATTTCAGTGTATTTAATATAAACACAGAGGTCAGAAACATGCACCTAGGTTTAAATACAGGACTGGAAACATTAAATATTGCAAGCTTGGAAGAGCTGGCAGCCAAAGCAGAGAGCTCTGTCAAGGTCAGGTCTCTCTCTGTTCCAGTGAACTTCTATCTTGGTGAGATACTCACGAACTCTGTTTATCCCCTACTCCCCAAAACTTTAAATTGGGGCATCTGAGAAGTGTTCTGGATCCCACACCGTAGTTCTGAGCCATATGGGCACACACAGCTACTTACTGCAGCTTTGCCAGTGGGAATTTGATCAGTCATAGTATCTGGTGGTAAACCTGATCCTGACTTCAGAGAGTGCTGCCAAAAAGGTGAGGATGGGTGCCTGTGTTCTCCGTGTGAGGGGATGGAGGCAGGCATGTGGTCCAAGAGTGCCCTAGGACAGCACTCGTCAGGGAACTGCACAAATAAGTTCCCTGAAAAGCCATTTATCTGTTGGCCAGATCCTACATGGCAATGTCCCTGCTCGTTGCAGTGGGATTGGACTAGATGGCCTGTAAAGGTCCATTCAACCCCAAACATTCTAATATTGCTCATTTTCCAGTTAAATTGTTCACAGCAGCTGATTGGAAGACTCTGCCAGCTTTCCCCCATGCTGATGTCTGTTGTGAGATGGCCTCAAGGGTGCAAGGTGGGTACCCAGTATGTCCTGGGAGACCTGAGACACCTACATAGAGCTGGCTGGCAGGATCCAGGTGAGACCTGAGACCAGGAGCAGCAGCTGAGGCCAGACAGGCTATCTACAGCATTGAAATGATGGCTAAGCAGCTGCAAACAAATCTGACCTAAAAGGAACAACTGAAGGGAAAATAGAAGAAAGTGATGGTGGTGTTGAGACTAATACTACTCAATTTTTTTTTGTGGTAGGGCCCAAATAATCTGTCCACCATGAGTTCTTGCATTCAATGTTCTTCAATGGCTCAGATTACCTACTGTGAAGTTTGCAGTCTGAGCAAAAAAGGTGCAGCAAGAGAGAGAAGAGAAAGGTAGTCTCTTGTTTCAGTGTTGGCTGTGCATTTAGCCATGTACATGTGATTTCATATTAAGACTTTTCTAGGCTTCTCTAGGTGCCTGCATTGTTGTAATCCATGAAGATCTGCTCTGAGTGCCCATGAAAAGCTCAGGGCTCCTCAGCAGAGCAGAAGTGTCAGCTGTCAGGTGAGCTGAACTGCTCCCGCTGCACTGACTGCGTGTCCCTAATCTCCCTGGGGGACAGTGGAAGATGAACGTGGTTCAGGAGTGTATGCTATGGTCAGACATGAAATTACCACCTCCTAATCCCAGGCTGAATCCCACCCAAAACCAGTTGTGTCTTTACTTGAAAGCCCAGTCATCTCTGCTTTGATACTTTTCTGGGCCATGATGTACAGTTGTAGACGGGAAGTTGTTCAAGGGAACTTCAGACTCTATCACTGAGCACTCCATGGTTAGGAAATGCCTGAGTTCCACTGCACATGTAGTCTTAATGGCACCTCTTTTTGCCTAAGTATGGAGCACAGATTTCAGTTCTTTCTTTCTCTTACTATTTTTTTTCCTTAAGACCTCTGCCTCGTCTGGTGCAGGGGGTAGAGACTGATGAATTAATGATGAGCTGGTGGGGATTTCTTTTGAAGTGTGAACCCCAAGCCTTACTGCACAGGATCCAAATCCTACAACGGAAGCAGAATGATTAATTTCCTCATGAGCTTCTCTGTGGCAGTCATTACCATGGTTTCTGGGTGCTTCAAAAATACTAACAAGTTGATAAATGCAGTAATAGACAAGACTAGAAAGATAGAGTTGTCAAGAGCCTTGAAACTAAGTGCAAGAAATTGGAATTTGATATAGGAAGAGCTAGTGGGTGGACTCAAAGAAAGAAGGAAAGACATAAAAAAGTAAGAGGCATCAAAGAGTTTCTTAGCAGATGCAGTTTATGGGCGTTAGAGGGTCTTAGAGAAGTTCTGATTAGGATGGAAATTGAGGGTCTAAAATAAAGCCTTGTTTATCAAAACAGGGGTGAAATTATTTAAAGGAGAAATGTGATACAGAAATAATAATGTTTGGAGAGAGGACACATGGGCTGTCACAAGGCAGAAGCAGTTTTTCTGTCCTTCATGGTAGAATCTGCAGTGGCTGAGGGTGTGCTAACCTTACAGATAGTAATGAAAGGAGTTGAGTTTTCTCTGCCCAGGTGTGAAGGTTCTGAGGTTAGGCTGTGCTCCACCATAGTTTCGAAGGCAACATTTCTTTGGGAGCCACCTGAAGCGTGGTTATTATCTAGTAAGCAGCTCTGATTTATCAACTACATCTACGCATAGGGAGATTGCCGTAATTTCGCATGCAGTGATTCACTGTGGCAAAGAAAACCATAATTACCCGGGGTGCAAACTTCACCGCATGCTAATGCGGCTCTTGCTGCCGCGGCTCCTCGGCACTGTGAGTGCAGCTCTGCAGAAATAGCCCGTGCAGCAGGGAAAGGTGATTGCTCCCAGGAGGAACTGAGGCATTTGGAGGTAGAACAGCCTGCTCACTGTTGCTTGGGAGACCCAGGGCTGAACGTAGGAAAGGTTGCCCCTACCCCGGCCTTTCTCTGTGCCCAGCCCTATTTTTGGTCCCGCCTCTGAAGATCATCAGTGATTCACTGTCACATAACGATTCAGAAAGGGAAAATGCGAAGGTTTGCTGGTGAAGAAAGCATCGCTGTGAAAGCAGGTGGCTCCCAACTGTGTGCATGTTTTGATAAAGCGCGGGGTGAAGTTTGTGCCTGCTCTCTCCTGAGTTGTTGAGCAAGTTGTGAACAGCCCGTGCTTTTTACAGCTCCAGAGAATTTTCCTGTAATATTTCAACTGTAAAGTACTGTTACACATTTTAAAGGTGGGACTGTAGCTACTCTGCCTGCCCAGCTTAGTGCTATCTGAATAGTAAATATTCTCCCAGCTATTTTCTGAAAGCCAATGCCAGCCCTGCTATTCCCATAAAATAATTCAAATATTACACTCGCTTTATTCTATATGTCTTAACAAACATGGGTTGGGATTTCATTGCAGCTCATAACCAGCTACCAAAACCCTGCAGAATAACAAAGAATTGTAAAAGTGTGAGTATGATATGAAGAATTTCTAGCTGCCGTAACTATTGTTAGGTATTTGATTTCTGCTGAGGCCAAAAGAGGAGAACCGAAGAGGAGAAAAAAGCAACTCCATCTGATACACCATTTATATAGCTATGGATACATTTGGAACCCGCTTGGAGCGTTAGAGTGAATAGCAGCCTTTTTAAAGCCTGCTCACTGAAGTGGCTGACAAAATCAAATCCCTCAGAAATATTGTTAAAGAAATCTTCATTTTTAAAATTGAAAGCCATGAAAATATTGGTACTTTTACAATAAGCCAAAAAAATATGACAAACAAGAATGAATGGTATGATTGTAAAACTAATCTCTCTGTGGTTTTGGAGCTGGCTAACAAGATGCATAAATATCAAGTAATAATGATTTGCCTTGCCTGTTATTATATGTATTTTTAAAAATTCATACATAGATTTTGGAGAGCTTTGGAAACATGCGTCGCCTGAGCCTGGTAGCATCAGAAAAGATCATGTACTGTGATATACTCTGGTAAATAGCCACGGCTGGTGAGGGAGAAAGAGCAAGCATTTAAACAAATGGGGTAAACCAGAAGCTTTGCATAGGAGGAGGATAATAGAAGACAGGCAACCATTTTGCATGCGCAGACCTATGGTTATTATGTGAAGCTTTAAAACTCTACCTAGTATGATTGTAAAGCTTCATGGGGAAGAAAGGGGATGAGATCCACAGGAGGGTGTCTCTCTCCATCTTATTTGACGCTGTGATACCTGACAACAGAGATCAAGTGGCTGCAGCAGGCAAGTTCCTGTTCACAAAATCTGTGTGAAGCAGGCTGCTTTATTGCAATTATGGCTCAGACTGTTGTGAAGAAGCTGCTGCTGGTGAAGAGGCCGGGTAAATTTTGTGATAAACTTTAACCAGTCCAAAACCAGGCTCTGAAGCTCAGTGGCATCTTGAAAGTTTCAGAATGGCTTCTATCAGATTACCTTAAAATTGAGCATTTCTCATGCTAATAAGGTGAGAAACTTCTGGATTTGCTGCTGACATCTGAAGTTTCCTTTCAGGATGGGAACTAAGCATTAATAGATTCTGTGACATCTTTTACTTGCACAAATCTAAGTGCATACTTGTCTCATTGAATTTTAAGTCAGGGAGATGTTCATTCATCATCTAAATTAAACAGTCTCTCAGCTCTACAGACAATCTTGCATTCTACTGGCTTTTGACGGCTGAGGAGATGGGAAGAGGGAAAAGAAACTGGGGTGAGGAAGGAAATGATAAATACAATACTTAGTATTCAGGTAAACGTTTATAAAATCATAATTTGTACAGCCTTTATTACAAATATTGATGATTAAATTTCACAGATACCGAAACATGGCAGAAATGACTCGAAGGAGACACAAGTAATTTATTTTGGGGTGAATACTTCCCTGCACTCTGGGATAGTGCAGCCCCCTGGGGCAGCCTCTCCACATGCTCTGTGCCACTCAACGAGGCAAAAAATGTTGAAGCAGAACGAGTCATCCTTCTGCATTTCAGCTTGCAAGTGTTGTGAAACTTTCCTGTTTCCATTCAGGTTCAAGACTGAATGATGCTTCAAATGAAAAAAACAAAATTAGAGAAATGAGTTTGAGGCAGCCCTGGCCCAAGCAGCAGCTCACACCATGCCCCTTATCTGATTCCACGCTGCTGAGAGGCACCCGGGCCTGTTATTAATTGCACATCCCCAAACTTCCATGCTGGGGTTAAAATGACAACTTAGGCATCAATCACCCTGATTTTGATCTGGTCTAACAATGCCCCGAATAAGGAAAGGCCCAGCAAAGTCCCTGTTTAGCTGGTTTTTCGTTCTCGCTCTGTGTGTAATCTCCCTCAAACAGAAGTGCTGTTTTTAACTGTAATCTAAGCCTGTTTGCCCCTGTACCAGAGCTGAGGGTAGCTCATGTCATCAGACCACTGCTAACATAAGCACACAAGGCTTTGTTAGGCAAGTAAATATTTTTTCTCTTTGACATGTGAATGAAATGAAATAGATATGAGTGATTGACTGGCACCGGAGATGTCAGACCCCAGGATGCCTCCCTTCTGGCCTAGTTTAGTCAGCATTTTGTTCCATAGATATTCAAAAATGTCATTAGTTTTTGTTTATCCAGAACTCTAAATGACTGAATGACGTTTGTAATTTAAAGTGCTGATCTTTCCCTCCTGTAACCTCCTCATCCTAAGCAGGGTATAGTCAGCCAGTTTAACATTCATGCTGAGTGAATCAGGCCACAAGCTTTCAGCAACAAAATTACATCATCTAATGCAGACATACCATGCTTCTGAAACGTGTTGTGCTCTCTACTTGGTGCTTCATCTCTTAGCAGCCATATATGAAGATGCAGAAATAAATCATCCGCTTTGAATTCAGCAAAACATCATTGTGGATGACTGAAGTTGGGCTTCTACCTTATTTGCCTTCAGTTTGCTTCTGCTGTTCAACCTCCTCCTGGTTGTTCTGACAAGTCTCCAGCAGAGCTGGCTGCTCCTGCACACGGTGATGTGCATCCTCCTGTTCGTGCAGTCTGCCATCTCACTAGGAGAGGATCGAGTAGTGAAACTTTTGATCATAAATATTCCTCTTTTCTTTCCTGGGGAAAATTGGAAGAGTGTCTGAAGAGATCTGCTGGAAGAAGCTGCAAAAAAGACCCTGACACCTTTCTTCAAGGGGCTGCCCATGTGACACTCTTGTTGATTTTAGTTACGTATTATTCCTAGAAGAGAGACACGAGATGTCCCATCCGATCTTGCTGTATTTATACATCAGGGAAGCGTACATAATTCTGCTGTTTGTGCCTCTTTCTTCTATTGCAGAATCCTTGTTGATGATCAATTGCTGTCAGCTGCAGGGAAATTCCCAGTTCTGTTCTGAATCATTCCTTTGCAAACACCTCTTCTGTGCTTGCCTTGATGGATACACAGGTGGTGGTAGCACAGCATTGCCAGCATGCTTGGCTGACTCCTGGATCCCCCTGTGCTGACAAATCTGCCTCCTTAGTTTCTCTTGTTTCAGTTCCTGACCACCTACTCTTCCTTTTGTGGTGTCTGGGCATAGCTGTCCAAGTGTATGTGCTCTCTGGATGCACGATGTTGTGCTGAAACAAATGCCTCCAGGCTTTGCTACATCTCACCAACTCACTCATCTCTTCTGTGTTCTTGTGGAGAGGAAACCAGGGCCCAACCTTCTCCCTCACTGTTGGCTGTGTTACTGTGGAGCTGTATTTAAATAGAAAGACTTCCATATCCTTGAGAATTCCCTCTCCATCCCCTTGCTCAGGATTTTCCTCACAACAGCTCACAGGGTGGCTGCGGTGGATTTGGGCCCCAAGGGACATCCCTCCGCTGGATTCCCCTGCCACTGCATGGTGTGGGGACATCCACAGAGGAGAGAGATGCGGGCCCTTAATTATCACATCTGCAATGACATCTGTCCCTCAGCTTCTGCCTGTGTGGTGACAGCACATCTTCCCATTATTTTCATAGAAACATGACACACCTGTGTGGTGTCAGCAGCATGGCAGTAATTTAGCAATTTGTAGATTACTGATGGGTGAAAGTGGGAAACAGTTTAGGCAAATAGCAGAAACTCTGAAAAATATACTCATTTTTTTGCTTTAGGATTGCTGAACATCTCTTAAACCTCAGTTGTGTGTCTGTTGACAACAAATATGGCACACAACAAGAATATGGCTGGATTAAAAGCTGCAAAATAATGATTCCGATACACTTGACAATCTCAATCCTTCCCCTTTGGCAACAGCACAGGAAAATGAGTAAGACTGTGTAATCCTATGTGCACCTGATCCAGGAATTTTTCAAGGACTCTTGTGTAGTATTAAGGAAAATTATGGAGTTAATTTCAGAGAATAATATTTTTATAGCAAGATTTTAAAATTCAATTCGTCACAAGAATGCACTATTATAATAATCTAAAATTTGTAGAGAGCTATTAATATTAATACATTGTACCTTCTCACAGTTTTTCTGTTCAGTTGTACAAGTAACATACCCTCTGTTACCTTTTAGTAATATTCTACTACTAGAAGTTATAGTTATAAAATATTTTTCAGCCAACAGCCAAACATTAATGATGGGGAAAGACAAGAAAAGGAAAATCTACTAATCTGGCAAATGTATTTGCATGGATTTGAAGATGAAGCCTTCCTTTGCTGCCAAGTGCTTTGGATGTGCTTTACACACAGCCACAGGAGGGCAGTGAATGACTTGGATATGCAGCTTCTTTCTAGTTTTTATCTGTTTTTTAATCGTTTCGTTTCCCTTCCACCGAGCTCCTATCTTGTCAAGAAATAAAAATTTGACGCTGATGCGAGAAAGGGGATTTGATTTTCATTTCCCTCTGCGGGTTTGGCACATTTTCTTCATATTCTTGTTAGTTCAGCTTATCATCAGTGTGTGGAGAGCATGTGATACCATCCCTGGTGCTGCAAGCAGGGCAAGAAGAGAGCAGGGAAAACGTGTTTGCACAACTCCTGTGTTTGCACAACTTTCAAGGTCAGGACTTCCTTCCAAGTAAAAAAATAACAGAGAGCCCACAAACAGTTTAATGGCTATCTGTGGTGCCCACAACTTGTCCTAGATACACTCCGAATTATTTCTTCTTCACTGGAAGACCTGACCCACATTCCACACAGGTTTCAGCCAACAAACAGTTTAATAAAATCATAGCTCTAGACCCTCCTGTGGGTTGCTAATAGGCTGGTGTCTCTTTTTGCCTTAGTTTTTTGCTAAGTTAGCAAAGGGTAGAAGTTGTAATTATAATCAGAATTATAAAATTTTTTTGGTAAAACTGAAGGAAAACAATGTTCTCATGATCAGTGTTAGTGACCAGAAGGTTTCTAATAACTAGAAATGTCAGGACTAGCTCTCCAGACCAACCCTATATGCCGATAAAGGTATAGAAATTGGCAAATAGTCAGGATCAGAAGAAGTCCAGCCTAGAAGCAAGCAGAAACAGCCACATATTGGCTGCACAAGTGCTCCATAGAGACTGAGCACAAGTTCTACAGTTCACAGCAGAAGTGATGTTTGAAACATTTGGAAGCAAGTTAGGGAGAACAAAGGCTGTTTCTGTGGCACACGCAGTGAGGGGAGGAGAGGAGAGCATCCGCAGCCTGCCAAGGCAGTATGAAATATATGCCTGTGTCTCAATATGCCAGAAACTTCTGGGCTTTATTCCCAGAACTCCCACTGGCATGCATGACCTTGTGCTAGTCACCCACGCTTGCCATGCCTCAGTTTCCCTATTGCAAACTGGGGACAAGAGTACCTCTGAGCGTCTGTCGAGAAGCCAATTTTGTAACTTTAGGACTGTAGGGAGAGGGTATCCTTTGAACAGTACCAGCTCTCCAGCATTTTGGAGCTTTTTGACATTTACAGTAGAGTAGCCAGTCTTTGCATTGAGGCATGGCAGAAAAAGAAGGTCACAGCAGAGGCAATACTCACATTTCCCCAGTACAGTCTCTGCCAGCTTCTGATGGAAGAACCACCCTTAGCAGCTGGCAAGGTGGGAGCTCTGTGGCTGGTGCCGAGGTGGTTTTGACTCCATGTAGCCGACAGCGTACAGATACACTGGCCAGATGCATAACAGTAGGTGATTGACCCATCCTTCCAGCTGCCAGGTTGGCTGGCCACCAGTTCTCGGTGCAAGGTGCAGCATGCCCACGCTGACAGGAGGGGATGTTCGGACGGCACTGGGAAAGCAAAAGGAGCCTGACCCTTAGGCGTGAAGGGCAGATGAGGAACCATGGGGTGACTGATGAAAATCTCGATTTGGCCAGCCTGATGCTTGCTGGGTCAGACGCCACGTGCCCGCTGTGAATGGATTGGACTTGCTGTGTAGGTACATGTGTGATTTATGTCTCAGTGGTTTCACACAGATTTACAAATCTGGCTTATTTTGCATGGAATTATGGCCTCCCAGATCTGCATTGAGCTGCAACATAATTTTTTCAAATTAAGGTTTGGATCCAAAATCCAATCCATTTGGATTTTACATCTAAAATTGAATGTAAACTCCAAGAAGGACGATTTCTCTGTACTTACATTGCTTTCACAAATTCACCTATATCAAACTGAGTCTTCAGGCTCATACCCAAGTGGTGCATGAGCACAAATCCCTACACAGCCCACCAGTAACTGATTTTTGGGGGAAAGA
Source organism: Oreocharis arfaki (assembly GCA_013398015.1). Taxonomy (NCBI): domain Eukaryota; kingdom Metazoa; phylum Chordata; class Aves; order Passeriformes; family Paramythiidae; genus Oreocharis; species Oreocharis arfaki. Next base: position 206,115 of record VZRR01005017.1, on the reverse strand, counting down.
GGGGGAGCATTCCTGCTGTCAGATCCTTGTTCCATTTTCTAATTGGTTACCTCAACAGTCAGGGGAGTAAGTTTGTTGACAGAAACATCCCCTAATAAAATAGATTGTAAAGGACTTTTGTAACAAAACAGGAAGCAATATAGAATCCATATCTGCAGAGACACTCGTGTTACCTCCTCTCAGCAGCAAATGCAGCACGGGGGCTGTGACCACTTCAACTGTTTCAAATATTGAATGTTGCATACTGTCGGATGGCTCCTTGTGACCTCTCTACCAATAAACAGATAGTTCCCTTTTTTTTTAAAGTACTATTTATTTTTATACTTTTGATATCTGGAGTTTCTCCCAGCATCTCAACAACCAGTTCTAAAAACTCTTCTTCTTTGAGGTCTTGGCAGCCCACTTGGCCTCCAAGTTCTCTATTTATAAAGTAGGAACAACAGTCTCTCATTTTTTCCTCTTCTGAAGAAAAATACACTGGAAACTGAGTTTCCCATGTCCTAAGATAGAGACATATGAATACCAACGGTAGATATTTTTTACCTTTTTTTGTATCGAGTGTTGTTACCTTGGGAGCAATGTGTAAAGACATGGACAAATGATGCTGTGTAGAAGGCTGGAAACCTGCCTTGGTGCATACAGGTCCCACCTGGAACATAACTACAAAATTCCCAGTGAAGGACTACTGATGTTTCTCCTGTAAGAAACACATTTTTCTGGGTGGAAAGGGAATTACTGCCTATGGCTGGTAGGCCTGTGTCAAGTGAAGGTGGAGGAAACCAAAGCCAACCCCACACCAATGCACCCCAACCTCCACCAGTGCCTTTAGAATCAGAGCACAAAGTCTCCCTCATCACGACCTGCCTCTTCATGGGAGATGTTTTTTTGACAGTAACTTCACCCAAGTGATTTAGTCTTTACCAAAAATGACTCCAAATGCAGTCTAAATTCACTGGAAATATTGAAAAAATGTTGATCTGAGTCAACCTGAAGGAAGGTTTTGGTTCTGAGAGCTATTTCTGTTGCCTGCAGAGCTGAAAGCCAAATGCTTCTTTTCCCAGGCTATGCAGTGAAGTGGGTGGTGGAAGGGGAGAGAAGAACATGAGGTTACCAAGATCAGCTAGTCTTCACTAAGAGTTTTGAGACAAGTCTGGTTTTGTTGCTGTTGTTATTTTTAAGCCACCAAATAAACAAGAAATGTTAATGACATCAGTAATCCCTCATGGACATATGCCTGGTCATTAGCTTCTCTTCTCTTATTTTCCTAAGAAAAGGCAACAGCATTACATTGTGTTGATGCTTTTTAAAGAAAATATCACTGGCAAATAATCCTCTTAAGGAAGTGCAAGTGGCTGGAGGCAATGCTTGGGGCTGAAAAACACAAAGTGGGCTCAAAACAAAACAACAGCTACCCTCCATGCTACTCTGCTGCTGGGCCACCCTCAGAATTCTAATACAAAGAGATCTGGTTAGCCAGGCACCAGCTCACAAAATGAAAGTGTTTGACCACCTTTTCCAACTCGAGAAAGCTATGTTTGATCAGTGAACGCTGTCATATCTTATAAAGGGTAGAAGATAAATCAGCTACCAGATAATTATAGTGTCAGAACAGTAGACCAAGTCCATCTCTGCTCCATGCCAGTGGAATTCGGATATATTTACATTTATAGTCACATTTATTCAGTATTTTTACCTGCAACATCAGTTCTGGTTCAACTTTGAGTGAAGGTGGTCATAGCTGTTTTCCAGTGGGCCTTCAAAAGATTTTTCGAGGCGTTCTCAAACTCATTGCCTGTTTTTTCCTCACCTTCATAGCATTCCCTTTCACTCTAAATAGAAAAAATCCTCATCCTCTAGATCTGATCCTGCTCTTCCAGATTCATCTCTTACTGTGTAGTCAGTCCTGGGCCTTCTTCATTGCCTCTTTTAATTGAGACGATTGAATCTTTTTGATTCAAAAGAACCAAACCGTGGTGAGATCCATGCTTGTACTGTCCAGCCTGAAATGTTGCCTCACCTTTATATTTTTTTCTTTGCTTATGGTGGTGGGTTGGCTCTGGCTGGACACCAGATGCCCACCAAAGCTGCTCTATTGCTCTTCTCCTCAGCTGGACAGCGGAGAGAAAAGAGAACAAAAGTGCTGTGGAACGAGGTACAGACACAGAGAGATCACTGAGCACTTAACATCAAGGGCAAAACAGACTTGACTTGTGGAAATTAATTTAATTTATTGCCCCTAAATCAGATTGATTTGAGACAACGGGAAACAACCTCAAATCTTAAAAACAAGTCCCCACCCTACCCTTCTCCCTGGGCTCAACTTTATTCCTGAATTCCCTACCTCCTCCCATGCCAGCATCATAGGGGGATGGGGAGTGGGGGCTGTGGCCAGTTCATGACACGTTGTGTCTGCTGCTCCTTCGTCCTCAAGGGGAGCACTCTTCACACTCTTCCCCTGCTCCAGTGTGGGGTTCCTCCCACAAGGGGCAGTCCTCCATGAACTTCCCCAAAATAAATCCCTCCCACAGTCTGCAGTTCTTCATGAACTGCTCCAGGGTGGGTCCCCTCCACAGAGTGCAGTGCTCCAGGAAGAGGCTGTGCCACTGGGTCCCCCCACAGGGCTACAAGGGCTGCCAGCAAACCTGCTCCAGTGTGGGCTCCTCTCTCCATGGGCCCACAGGTCCTGCCAGGAGCCTGCTCTGGCACAGGCTCCTCACAGGGTCACAGTCTCCTTTGGGCATCCACCTGTTCTAGCACGGGGGGGTCCTCCATGGGCTGCAGGTAGAACTCTGCTCCCCTTGAACCTCCATGGGCTGCAGAGACACAGCTCCCTCACCATGGTCTGCACCAGGGGCTGCAGGAGAATCTCTGCTTCAATACCTGGAGCACCTCCTGCCCCTCCTTCTTCACTGACCTTGGTGTTTGCAGAGCTGTTTCTCTCACATGTTCTTGCTCCTCTTCTCCAGCTGCAGTTGCTGTTGCACAGTTCCCACCTACTGCCCACCCTGGCTTAAATCTGTCATCCCAGAGGTTCCATCACCATCTCTGATGGGCTCAGCTGTGGCCAGCAGAGAGTCTGTGTGGGAGCTGGCTGGCATTGGCTCCAGGGGACACAGGGGAAGCTTCTGGTAACTTCTCCCAGAAAGCCCTCCTGTAGCAAACACGATATGCTTATCAAGCTACACCCTTCCTCTCCACCCCCCAGGAAGATGGGCATATGATACATGCAAATTCTAGGAAAGTCTGTTACAAAGACTGTAGTAAGTGTAGTTTAAAAGCACTTTACATGTTTGTGATCTTTATGAGCCTGTTTGCTCATAATGGAATGAGCAACCTTTATTTTTGCTCTAATGGAATTCAGTGAAACTTTTTTTTCTTTTTTTCTTGTGCAGGGGAACTAAATTCTCTAGGAAGTCTGCATATTTTTATGTTCAATTAGCTCTTCCTTAAACCATGGGGTTATCAGGGCTGGGTGAACTTCTGGGAGCCCAGAGCAGAGCCAGGAGGGTGTGTAGGAGATGCTCCAGTACTGGCTGGTTGAATAGACTATTGCCTAGACTATTTTGTGTGGGAAGGCAGCTGCTGGAGCACAACCTTGTTCTGTCTGATGAGGTCTGATGGCAAGAGAAGTTCAGTGGCAGCAAACTGATGGGGTTATGTTGTTGTATCTTCAGGGTATTTCTTCATCTTGTTTTACGCTTTTTATCATCCCCTGTCATTATCTCTAAAGTTCATATTGCACTCAGCTGTTTTGTCTGTGCTTGGTCTATACAGAGTTTCCACCAGAGCAGAATTTGAGCTGGACTCTTGGCCTGTGCATGGCTGATAGTAAAGCTGGTGATGTGGGCCATGAGAATTATGAGCTTATTTCCCTGGTCTGATCACAGAGGGATAAACCAGTCCTTATATATTATGAGGCAGTTATATGACCTAATGATCGAGTTTTCCTACTCAAATCTTAATAGCCATGCTTTTTAATTCCAGCAAGAGCAAATCTGACACAGACTCTGGCCAGGCCAATAATGATTGCCAGTTCCCGTTACACCTTTAAAAGTTGAATAATATATGTAGCACTTGCAGTGTTTTAGAGGCACTTAACATTGCCAAAGAGCTGAACAAGCAGTATTGCATTTCACACTCATTTCTGTCAAGCAGGTGTGCACAAACACCAACCCCACCAGCCTTCCTGCAATGAAACTCAGGTCTGAGGACAGATGAGGGTGAGTTTTTAGCTCACACACACCCTTGCAGTAAAGCAGCTCTCTGTTTTCCACACTGGAGTGAGATTACATCCGTCTGCACCTAGTCATGTAAGTGTGCTTCTCATGGCTGCTCATGTTTCCCTTCCTTCTCTCCATTGTGGGTTTAATGGGGTATTGGGGAAAATTTTGCAGATTTGTGTTTTGTTTTCTTCAGGTGTCTGCAAGCAATTTTGATTCTTTGCAGTGAATGCAGATACAGGAAGCGATAGCCTGAGTCTTCCTATGCTTTGCAGCAGAAAGCAGAACTATATCCTGGAGTCTTCCTAGCTAAAAAGGCAGGTGGCCAAGCTTGTTTCTGGAGAAGGTGCTGCAATGTCAGCTGCTGCAGGCTACAGCTGCACTCAGCATCTCCTCGGGTCCCTCGCACAGTGAACACCTGGGGTCACTGTGCACTGGGATCACAATCTTTCCCTTCTCTCTCTTCTGGAAAGGAAGATGGAATTAAACAAAAGGAAGACTGGGTGAAATACATCCAAACTAATTCAGCTGTCTTTAAGTTAGATGTTTAAATCAAATCAAGTTCTCTTGCTGCTCTTGGATGTCTACAGTGGAATGATATCACGAAGGCACCCTTCAGTGTCCAATGTATAGAACGGGTATCTCTGGAGGGCATTTTGTAACATCCTCAGACAGACATCTACAACAGATGGCAATGCATCACCTCTGCAGGCTTCTTTTTCTTCCTGTTCATAATTAAAAACCCACAAATCAACAAGGTCAGGCTTTGCCATCTTTTCAGCCCTGAAGATTTGGTCAGATGGCTCCTTTTGTCATGCAATAGGTTTCCATGTCTCATTCCCTCTTTCAAAATCTTGGTCTTCCCTTGTTACATAATTATGTAGTGTCTTCTAACACTGTCCAGGCAGCAGATTTTGTGTCATAGAAGTGGGTCAGTGATACTAGTTTATTGTTAAGAACTTTGGGGCTGGGCAAAATTGCACATTTTTCTCTGGTTTGTCTGTATTTCTAATCAATTTGCACTCCAGAAGAGCCAGTCTGAAGACATGCCATTATGGATAATTTAATGCATTGACTGTGGTGTCTGTGGGTATAAAACTTGATAGAAAAATTCTTCCACCTACTGCAGAGGATTTGCCATATTCAGTCCTACTTATATCAGCAGGCCATGCTTCTCTTTCTCTCTCTCCCCCTTTCTCCTTTGGTGGGAATGTTAGAATTTGTTCTGCATAACTTTACTTTAGCCTTAAAGCGAAAGTAACATTGAAATGTTACCAGAATGAAAATTTGGTTTTGGACCTTGTATTTATTGAACTACTAGCTCAAGGCCCAGCTACCAGGAAGTATCAGCACAATCATATGTTACTGACCAGGGTATAAATTTTTCTTGTTTTGATGTAAACTTTCATGATACACACGGAGAGAAACCGATTCCTTTATTTTATATGAAGAAATAATGAAAGAGGGTGGACATGTCAACTCAGGCCTAGAACAGAAGTTAGGTAGGAAGTACTGGGATGAAAACCAAGACCAGTAGGAAAAGGTTCAATGACCTGAGAGAAGAGATTATGCCAAAAACTGGTGTTGACTATCAGGTTTTGAAAAGAGGATTTATAAAGAAAATAAATTACTTGATAGATTGTGATGTAGAAAGAGCTGGTTTCTGTTCATGGTGAATACAAGGGAGCTTAAATTATTCTGTTAATACAGTTCGTTGGAAGGAGTAGATTAAACTACTCGTAAATATTGTTGGGATCTCAGTTCAGCATAACTGAGAAAAGAATTGGGATAGCTGGCGGAAGTGGCTGATGAATATGCAGCTGTAGGTGAAAGGATGGAAAGGCAGGCTGTGCACGGAATGCAGCTGAATATGGAACACATTCCAGTCATGCCTGACGCGTCATGAAGACGCAAATCATAAAATATGAGAAGATGAAAATCATTAAATATGACATCACGCAGAATTCTGGTCTAAGTCCTGCTTTCTTTGTGTCAAAAAAGAAGCGTGAAGCAGAAGCTGCCATCTCAGTAGCAGGGGTGGTTGTTAAAATAGAAGGTGCTTCCATCTGAGTTATGGTTGAAGTGACTAAGACTGCTTAGCTTGGAAAGAAGATAAGGAAGTGGGAACATATTGGCAGAAAATACAACACTGAAAATGAAAAAAAGTAAATAGGTTGCATATTCTTTCTAGTAATGCCAGATGAAATGAATATCTATACTAGAAAGCCCTATTACTACTTAAAAACTACAAAATAAGTTTTTTTAACATGATACAAAATGAACATGTGACGTTGATGGTGGCTAGATATGATAGAGCTCCAAGTGGTTAGCAGGATTAAAAGCAGATTAGACATTTACTATTAGGGTAATTGCAGACAACAAAGAAGTCTACAGCTATATTAAATGCAACAAAAAAATGCAAAAAGAGTATAAACCTTTTTGCCTCAGTGTATACAGAAACCAGTCAAGAGACGGGGTTTAAGCAGACACTTCCTCTATGTAGAGTCCCACATTCCAAGAGCAGGTTTCTCCTTAATTATCTGTATGATGACTTCTTGCATCTTTCTTCAAGCCGTCTGTCACTGGACACTATCAAACGTTGGTTATTTGACTATCCTATTTTTATAGAGGAGATTAGGGAAAACATGATCAAAACTTGTGAATGTGGCAACTGTACTGCATTCAGGACCAAAATAGATACAGCAGTTGCAGAAGATGTAGATTTCTTGTAAACCTGGTTAGAAACAAACTTATTTAGGGGAGGGAGAGGAAGAGTTTGATGGACTATATAGCCAAAAAAATCTAAGAGATTAGAAAAAAAGGAAAGAAGACATGATGCTGAAAAAAGAAAAGGGAAGAGAACTCATTTTTTGGGCATAGTGTGGGCTGGAAGAAGTGTAGAACTGGGACGGTGGAAAAAGGGCTTTATACATATGCCTGTAAATAAAAATGACTCAAAGAGATAGCAGACTTCATCATCAACTTAAACTACTCCTAATTGTACAATATAGGCTAATTGACCTGTACAAAGAAGTAGCTTCTGTTCTGCTCTATCCTATTCTCTCTATTCTATCACAATAACAGTAACTTTGACATGTCTATACTAAGCTCCTCCTAACTTACCCTGAACAATGTTTATTCAATTTTTTTGTTTTTAAATTTTGTATTTTTTCCGTGGCAAATAACTACGGAGGCATTTGTTGTAGGGTCTTCCAGATTTTTCAAAAGGTACCTTGCTGATAGTGTTAAAGATGACAAGGATGGTGAAACGTGTTCTGCATATGTATCAGGCAGAATTAGCAATGGTTCACCACTCTTGTGAGAGTTCATTCGGCTGCCACAGACTGGCCCATGAGAATATTTCTGGACAGATGAACTTTATCTAATAATAAAAAGTCCACTGACCTGCTCTCATGTCACAATTCCTATAGCATGAATAATTGCACCCTCTTGTATAATTGGCAACATTAAGAATGCTAAGTGAAATGATTAGGAAAGACTCAGATTTCACGAGCACACCACGCTCTTACTTTGAGGATTTCATTCGTACCTCTTTCCCTCTGCTGGATAGTCACTGCTCGGCAGTGCTTCTGCTGGGAGACGTGGGCAAGCATCTGCCTCGGCAGCTCCTGCCAGCCTGACTCTGGCAGGGTGTCAGCAGGGCCCCAGGATAGCGCATGGCATCTTCAGTGTATCTGGCCTTCGGCGTTCCAGCAAATGTGTGGTGAGATGCGAGCCCATGGCACGGAGTTTTACACCAGGTGCCTCTGGTGCCTGGAACTGGGGTTTTCCGGGGCTGGAGGTAGCAGTGTGCTCCCAGGCACCACGGAACAAATCATTCAGTAACGGCAAGGTCCCTGTTTCACAAATTAATGAAGATTGATCCTTCCCTCCCAGACCTCTTAAAAAAAGTGGCAGTATCACATTTACGGGAGAGCAGCCATTTGAAGCTGACTGAGCGTAAGGACACAGCTCTGTGGTGGGTCACGTAGAGTTGATGGGAGCGTGCCATCTTTGCTGGGTCAGTCTGAAACCATAGGAGAAAAATCCCTGACCATCTGGCAGAATGCAGCTGGCACCTGGGGTAGTTAAAGATATTTTTGCTGGTTGCAGGGCAAGACAGAGCTTGCCACAGAGCACTGCATGAAGTTCCCAGAGAACCCCAGGGGAAAAACTCCAGCGATGTGTTCCAGCTTTGACTAGGACTGATCTGTGCAGAAAACATGTTTGACAACCATCCGCTGCCTTAAAAAAACCCCAGTAAAACAGAGGGAAGGGAAATCCACATAACGACAGGAAACACAAACTGCTGAGATTTAACTTGCAATTAGGTGAGTGTGAAATGTACTATGACAATTCTTAGGTCACATATTGGAGTGGAAATCTGACATACTCAGTCATATGATAGATGTAGTCATGTGCACTGATTGCAAAAGAGCTGTGTCCTGCAACATGCCAGATCACAGACTGGGGGAGCAGGACCCCGTAGGAGATGCACTTCTGGTGCCCTGCACTGGTGCCACACCTCCCCAGCACCCATGTGTGACTGGGAGTGAGGGGCATCACACAGACTGGGGACTGGGAGAGGTTGTGGTCCAGCCTCTGTGCCGTGTGGCAAAGCAGGAGTAAAGGGACACCAGTTGAATGGGTCTCGTGGGAAGCACCTGGCACTTCCTCTGCCAGGAAAAATCATGTGAGAAAATCCTGGAATTAGTACAATAAAAGTTTAATCTAAGAAGACAAATGGGGAGCAAAGGAAGAGCTGGGTTATTTCTGGAGAAACCAGTAGTCAAACCAACCTCTTGTGAACAGAGAAGATAAAAAATTTGTAAGGATTCTGAAGAACAGATGGTCTTCTCAAGATGCTGCATTGCTACAGGTTTGTGATCTTTGCTGCTTGACAGCTGACCTCTGAATTTCTGACACCATTTGGGAGAGGCCAGGGGAATAAATGACAGCAGACAGTTGTCCTCAGGTCCAGTTCTGGTGTATCTTTGCTATCGTGGTACCTCTGACTTACCTTTTTTGTGGATGTCTGGAACATATGCACAATTCACACATAGTATCCATTTCTCACACACCCCTTCTCCGATTCACTCGACAACCCCCACAGCCCCAGTCCTCAGCACAGCCCCCTTGTAATACCGGAGTTTTCACCCCCAGCTCATTCAACCTTAAATGCTGACGTGCACCACTTGTTCTGCTAGTGCCTCACCCTGTGCCAGCATTAGCTTGGGACTTGCTCTCACAGCCTTTGGGAAAGAGGGGTGAGGACAGGATGGACAGTGAAAGCAGACAAACAGTTGTGTCAGAACAGGTCTGAAATAGGGACCAATACTGTGGTTTTGTGCGAACTGCTAAGCTCATCAGAGCATCTACTGGGAAAATGCTGAAAACCAGGACCCAGCCACTCTCCGTTATGCCAACTATTCCCGCAAGCCAGTCTAAATACAGATGTCTTTTCTCCTTATGTTCATGAGTTTCCATACATCAACATAAACAATAATAAAGATTGAGGGGGAAATTTTTTTCTAGTCAGATAAAATATAAGGGGAAGGGAAATTAATATAAAGAGGGGTTCCAAGGCATGAGGCAACAGGCTGCCTGCTGGGAGTGGAGAAAATAAGCACCACTACAGATGAAGATTTATAGGGATATTACTAAATGTGCTCAGCTGAAGCTGTTTCAGAAAGAGGATGGATCCAGTCTCTTAAGCTAGGTTTTAAACTGGATTCTGCCTGTCTTAACAGTCTTTTATTTTGGCAATTATAACATTTGTGTTTATCCGCACTTCTCAAACTCCTTGTAATCTGAAGAGTTTGTAGTGTCACGTAGTATGGCTGACTCAGACACTAGGAACAGCTTATGTAGTGAGATGATGTAGAGAGATATTTAACATCTTTGTCACATTCTTTCCAAAATGTCACATGAACAAATAATTTCTGCATTATTGTTTCTACCAGCACTAGTTAAGGCAAAATCATTGTGCTCTACATCTTTTTTTGATTTTGCCATTTTTACATTAAATAGAGACCAGAATGGTGGGAACCACACAATACTAAATGATGACTTAGCACATGTCCAGACTAGTTGTTTGCTTTTCACACAGTAGTAATATAGACTAATTGCCATTTCCAGCAGCAGCAGACAATTCTGATTAATACAGAGTGAGCTCATAATCAATTAATTTTGATTATGCTTTACTAATGATGAACAAATGTGCAACTCGTCAATAAAAATTAAAGGTGTGCCGGACATTCAAAACACCATAAATTTGCAAATATTTGGAGCGTATGGCTGGGGCTACCTTGCCTTATGATCTAATGGAAATGCATAGCATTTCTGCATAGCCTGTTCTGGCTGTACAGAGAAAATCACTGTTTCACTGTGCCTGGGGCTGTCAGGAAGGCTGGAAGAGTGGAGATCAATGGTGCACAAAGGACTCATAAAGAAGGATTGCAGAATGAAGAAACTGGTGCTTGGTGGCTGGGACTGGCTGAAAACTTTCCTTCCAGTCTGTTTTCTTCAAATGGGAAATTGGTAATTTGATAGAAAAAGAGAGATTTTCCTTGAAACTGTTGCTTGCAAAACAAAAACTATAAACTGCTGCTCTTTGGCAGACAATTGAAGAAAAGAAAAGGTTTCTAGACTCTCAGCAAAATTTCAAACTTCTGGAACAAAGGCTCCCATTGTCTAGTCAGCTCCCCATGGGCCTGTCCCTCCTGCCTCCTGAAACAGCTCCACAGTAGGTCAAGCAGGACACTTTAGGAAAGGTCATGTTTTGCAGATGCCCTCTTTCATCTAGATGTAAGATGTGAAGCCTGACAAGTTGTGCTTCCATATCACTTTTTTTTGCCATGTCACACTTATGCCTGGGTCAAATGCTGCCTGCTTAAGTTATTAGCATTGTAAACTCTTATTATGTTCAGCATGCTCTTCATATGTCATTGGCCTCCAGCTGTTGGTGCTAGCGTAGGAGAAGATGACTTGACCCCAGGTGGAGAGGAGGGGCGTTCCGGGAGACCCTTGGAGTGAGGCAGCCTGGGAAGCTGTCCAAGGGCATGCATGTGTAAAGAGCAGCTGTGAAAGGTAGGAGTTGCACAGAGAGCCGTGCCCTATCACTCAGATTAGCAATTTCCTTATCGTTTCACACTTTTCTATGATATCAACCAGGCCCACAGCTGGCGTGGTAGTGTAAGCAAGCCATTAATGCATTAGCTGCTGCGTGACACCAGCGCTTCTGAGCCATACCCGATGGCGTGGTGCATGAAGAGTTAACAGTCAGCCAAACCAGGGCACCTCATGTTCAGAACTCAAGGGAGGGACACATTTTGCTTCTAGAAAACCAGTACTGAGGGCAGGTCATTGCTCTAAAGGGAGAGGAGTTTGGCCGCCTCAGTGGTTGCAGAATGACCAAGACTTTTTGATGTGGTAGAGATGTTCCTTTCACTCAGCTGGAAATCACTACAGAGTATGGAAGAGGAAATTTTGAAGGATGGAAACTGCATGGAAAGACCAGGAAATTGGAGTTCCAATGGGTACCTTAACGAACAGAATACAAATGCAGCCCAGAAGGCAGGAGGAAAGGAGAGAGGGAAGGGGTGAGCTGCAGAAGAGACAGGAGATGTTAAACAGCTTCGGTCGAGGCATGGTGGCAAATCTGTTTGTAAGAGAAGAGAAAAGGGGCAGAGGAGGGAAGGCAGGTGGGACAATAGTAAGGAGATACAAGGCTCTTTCACTCCAAGTTTCCCCAAGCACTGAGCTGGAGAAGTTGTTCTCTTCTGTTGTCAGTAGCATTGTTGCAGTTTTCAGGAGCAAGAAGACTGCTGGAGCTTTTCCCAAAGGGGAATGTGCCCCTTTGCAGTGGAGGATGGCCCTTTTTGTGGAGTTCAGATGGGTGGTGATGTACTTCGAGGGATTTTCAGGAGCACAGCCCAGAGCCCATAAGAAATGGAAGAGGGAAGCATTTCTGCCACTAGTATGACACTGGCTTTACAGCTATGGGACCTGTGGCAGTCAGGAAAAGAGACAGGACCTGTGTTCTTCCTAATGCTACATCGGGCCCACAAGTGACACGCTAAGCATGCTTTAGGACTGGTTTCTTTTCTGTCCCTTTCAGTTTGGCAGACTGTATGTTTGTTTCGACTATTTTTAATAGCTTTGGTAGTAACAGCACAGCCATGATACAGTAACCAGGGGGCAGAAAGTGACTCTTATGGGGAAATTTTAAGATCATTCCTTTCCAAAGTAGGAGAACAGAAAGTCAGTGAATGCATGCCGTGTGTCATGCAAATTTGGATACAAGGCTTGCACCTGAAAGAGTCAGCAGCACTTCTTACACATATATATGTATATATGTATGTATTTATGACTCACACATGGGTACACATGCAATTTCTTGTTAGGATTATTTTTTCTAGCAGAAAAACCTAACCATGCTGTCAGCATCCTATAAATGAGGTCTGTTAAAACCAAAGATGGATGAAGATCAGAAATGCACAGAGGACCAAATGACTTGGGGACATGTTTGCCACCCGCAATCCACCTTGGACTTCGCTTTTTGGGAAAGAGGTGGTTCCCAGTCTCCAGAAGAGACTGAAGGAGGACTGCACTGCTCCCAGACCCTGGGAAGGGTGGGACAGGACAGTATCTAGGTATATGGCCCCCTTTCACTGCTAATTGTTTGGATGCAGAGTTTTGAACCCAACTGAGCACCACTGCGTTTCAAGTTACACAATACAGCAGAATGGGATGCGATTGAAAAGGCTACAGATAAAATCAAATGCGAGGGAAGGATGAGAACACGTCCTTTCTTCTAGCCATGACTATTTTGTTGTGTCTGTTATCTAACCCTGTAATTAGGACGGCATTCAGAAAATGCGAACAAAGTTGGTATTCTTTTCATAACCCCCAAATCTTTGCATTGCTGCATGAAACTTTTGGCTTCAGCTTTTCCCTGTTCATTAACCATGCCAAAATTTTTAATCTAACACCACTGTTAAAGAGTGGCAGGCTTCCAGGGAAATATATCAGCCAGGCTTATTAATTTCATGCCAAGTGCTGGAGGCGTGAATGTAGAGAACGCTGTTTGAGTTTGGATAATAGGAATCAGGCAGCTTAAAGGCAGGGGATAAAGATCAGGAGCCCCGTGTCTCAAGAGGAGGAGCAGGTGCAGGCTGCAAGCAAGGCCTTCAGGCCCAAAGGGGCAGCCAGTGCTTAAAACAATCTGCAGTGCCTTTCCCCCCTCCCCCCCTTTTTTTTTTTTAATTTGGCATGTGCCTCTCACAGCTTAACAGACCGCTGCTCCACAAAGAGTGGTAAACAGAGAAAGGGAAATTAAAAAGGGAAGTCCCATGATAGACAAAAACAAATTAGGGCAAACAAATTACACAGAGTCAACAAATAAACAAGGGAACATCTGTGAATATATTTCTTGGATTTTCTGATTCTGAAAGCAACCTGAGAAACAGTGGAGGGATGTATAAAATTTAATCGGGGAACCAAGCCTCCCCTCCTCTCCCCAGCCCCGTCTTCCCTGGGAAGGTTGAGTTGCAGCAGGGGATACCTGTGCTGTCACTGGGGACCTCACTGGCAAGGCACATATTGTTGCATCCCCAATCCCATCCCAGTTCCTGTCCTGTTTCTGTCCTGCTGCTTCCACCAGCACCAGCCCCTCTGGCTGCCCTGGGAGCACCAGCAGGAGCCAAGGCAGCCTCTGCTGGCTCTGGGACGGGATGGGGCTGCAGCCACATCAGTACATGAGTGGTTTCCCTTTCCCTGGTGCATTCCCCAGACACTCAGGCTGGGGCTGCAAGGCACTGGGGAGTCACTATTTGGTTCTCTGGCTCTTTGATATACCACTTGTTATATCCATATATAAATATATGGATATGGATATACAAATATGTCTAAATAGGAACATAAATGCACCTGTATATTTAGTACATACATATGTGTTTTTATATACAGATATATAGACAGATGACTGGATATGGAGATATAGACAGAGATCCTAAGCATTTTAGGGTTTCTATTCTGGGAGGTTTTGCTGGAATGCCTCAGGATCTGAGGACATATAATTATAAACCTGAACTTGAGCAGGAATTCTGTGACAAATTCTCTTCACAAATCAATCTCGAGAATCAAAAAACCAATCCTCAAACAGCTGTATTTGCTCTTTATGCAAACACTATCAGGAAAAGACATTTACTTACCCCTGTTCATGGGGATGTATGGAAAAGGAAACAGAATAAACTTTAATTTAGCAAACAAGTGTTTGCTTTAGCTTCTAGAAATTGATGGACTTTTTTCCTTTTGGAAAGTCCACATAAAGGGCCTGAAATCAGAGAAGTCCATGTAAGGAACACTGATCTCAGAGTCCAGCCAAGAGCAGAAACCAAATATTTCTTTTGTCTCTGGATCTTCACATGGCTCTAAATAATTTTCTCCCCCTCAATTATATTTCTAATACTAAAAGATGCTTTGGAAAGAAATTGTTATCTGGATAAGCACTCAGAAGAGATATATCAACCTTGTCCAAGTTTTCTATGCCTCTAATTCACCCTCTGCACAAGAAGTTTTAGTCATAGCATTGCACAATATTTTTCCCACAGAGTTGTGGCCCTCTTCTGTACATGGAAGGGGCAATACTTATTTAAGAGGCAACTATACAGGACTTTGTTTTCTGCTTATTCTGTGTGTGGTCTCTGCCTACTATTCAAACTTGCCTCGGCAGGCAGAAGTTGTCAGTTTTTGTGAAGTTTTTCCTTATTGTCCAACAGCATGGTTTTGAGGTGCTTCAGAAACCTCATTTTGTTTTCATGGCTCTCCAGTGAGGATGATGATGGTGACAGTGCTATTTTTGTCTTGCAGATGAGAAGCGGAGGCAAAGGACGAGCTACAGGGAGACTTTTTTTCAGGTGATCAGTTTGAAATGTGTGGGACCTGGGCTTTATTGTCCCCAAGCATTTGTATTTCTATTTAAGCATATATCTACAAAGCACAGTTGCTCCTGACACATCTTTTCTTGTGAATCTTTCTCCATGACTTTTGGTAGTTTCTGATTCCCCAGCTGTTGTTTCACCTCATTTTCCTGTTTTTTTACATACAGCCAAATATTTCTTTAGCCCTTGGGGTATTACATGGCAACATCACAGAAGGCATAGGAAAAAATCAGTCTGATCTTGCTATATAGACCCTGGTTGCAACACCGAAGAGAGCTCCCACGTGGTCCTGTGCCCCATCATATCCTACACATGTGAAATTCCTCGAAAAGCAGTAGTCATTTCAGGTGAGTAAGCCATAGCTGCAGCCTTGGGTGGTGACATCTGTGTGGACATCTCCCAATCACTTCTTTCTCTTTTGATGTAAATAACGTTAATTAAAGTGGTCAATTAAAGATGACTTACAAGAAGTGACTTCAGTGAAAAAGAGGACCTTTCCTATTTCTGATAATTTCAGAATCGTAGAATCTCTGAGGTTGGGTAGGACCTTTAAGATCATCGAATCCAACAGTTAACCCAGCACTGCCACGTCCGCCACTAAACCGTCCCCAGGTGCTACATTCACAGTTTTTAAAATACCTCGAGGGATGGTGATTTCCACTTCCCTGGATCGTCCTTCTGACCCTTCTTGTAGATGGTCTTCACATTTGCCAACCTCCAGTCAACAGGGACCTTCCTGGTTAGTCAGGACTGCTGATAAATGATGGAAAGTCGCTTGGTGAGTACTTACACCATCTCCCTAACCACTCTGGGGTGGATCTCATCCCGCCCGATAGACTTGTGTGGCTTGTACCTGCAATTTTATTGATTGATCCAGCATCCAGAGTTGTTATGATTAAAACAATGAAAAATAAATAAATTCCGGACGAGCCAAAAGTTGAAGCAGAAAGCAGAGTGCATGGGTAAAGTTCCTGCTTTACAGTCTGGTGCTGGAACTTTCCCCATAGATTTGGATGCTTAGCTGCTCAACTTTCAAGAGTAATTTTTAAATGCAAAATCAGGGAAAGAAGTTAGAATTCGGCTTGCTCTGAGTAAAGCACGTTTATCTGAAAGGAAAATCACATTTTTGAAATGCTCTTTCTGCCTCACAGCTTTCATGTGGCTCGGTATGCAGATCAAACTGAGTAGGTGCTGGATAAACATGCTCAGTAAAGGTTCATATCAGACCGATGCACACCAGGCTTGTGGCTTCCAGTGTTATCCAGGCTGGTTATACCATGCAGAGAGAGGAAAGCAGATGAGGCAATGAACACTGTCTCTTTTTTTCTCCGTGATCAGGATGGCTTGGTCAGGTGCTGTAACAGGGAATGCTGAAAAAGTTGAAGAAACTTTTCTCATCTAAGAGTTGCTACGTAAGGGAGATGGAGGAGGACTAGAAGTTACGAGAGAGTCTGGGCATGCCACTATACTTCAGGCACTGAAGTTTCTGCACGATCCTGAACACAAGAATGAAAAGTTTCATCAGGAAAAAAAAAAAGTTAACCAGAAGCTTAGCACAGACTTTCAACTGAAAGTTTTCAAATGGCAGGGATTGCTTGCCTAGACTCCTTTTATTTTTCTTGACATCCTTTCATCTGATTTCAGATACATATAGCCCAGAAGTTTAATGATTTTTGCAAGTTGGTCTATCTGAGTCTAAGGACAGGAATCCAGGGTGAATTTGTCTTCGAGGAATTTTGTACCTTGTCCAAATGGTGGCTATCACCTTGGAATTACCACAAAATCCTGCTCCATCTCACAGGGACATGGTGAGATGTTTAACGCTGTCATGCAGTTTCAAGGCCATTTTTGTCACACCCAGACAAAGCGTGTTCGAGGGCCTGGTGTATACTGGGACATTGATTAATGCAGCTGACTGAGGGTTCATCCTCATGGATGGGATTTAGGAAACGTGAGTTGGAATGGAGAGCACATATCTGGTTTCTGCAAAGAAGGCTCTTCATCAGACAGTGAAGACACAATTTGCAATTTCCATTTGATCCCAGTTACTGGAGGCCACTCTAACGGCCACCTGTATCTTTTTCATTAGTTACAAAAATTTCCTCTTTAAAATAGGTCTTGTCTCATTCATCCATGTATTTGTGGTCTACTGGAGATGGTTTTCTTTACGTAGACTTCAACAGTGTAGAACATAAATTCTCTCTCCCTCTGCTATAACAAATATATTTCCTCTGCAAGGGCTGCTTCAGCTCTGATTTAGAGAACCACTACTGCATCACTTGATAAAGACAGAATCCTGTGTTTAATACCTGTTTTCTGGTTTTAACTTTGTTTGAAGCATGAGATTGTGTATGAACCTTTAAAATTCAGACCCGTGTCCTGCTTATTTTCTTCCAAGTTCACCTGAGGCATCTTTGCAAACTGGTTTAAGACGTTAATGATTAAGGATGAAGTACTGTGTCTCTCTTAAAACTACAGGAGCTTACTAGAGTCTGTAAGTACTTGACACACACATTCACCTCATTTCAGGAGATGTCAAACAGCTACACTTTTTTGGCTTCTGAATAAAAGGGTTTAATTGCACTGTCCACATTTAGATCTTATTACTTAGCTTCTAAGACTGAAAATTTGACCATAACCAGCTAATCTGAAGCTTCAAATGTTGAAATTTAAATGCTTTAGCATTATCTGCATGGCACTGGTTTCAGTATCTTTGCCTTCTCTACACCCCCAAAAAGTCTTTTTACATATTTTGTGCAAATTTCTTCTCTCTTCCTTAACTTCTGGGCAATTTCAGGAACTTCAAAAGCTAAAAAACACCTGTTTCAAGCAAGTCCCATATATCCCTAGGGATGATATTAACTTGAGTTTCCTATGGTTTTACAAGTCTGTCAAGAACTGTGGTGCCAGTTGCAGCGGACAGAGGTGGAAATATTACCTACTCAGAGGCCTGCAGTGATATTAAGGGAGATGACAAAAAGTCACGAGTCTTTGTCTTTGGATATCTATGAGAACTCTGCTGCTAACATATAACAATGTTCTGGGAGACAGAAAAGTAGCTTCACACATCAGGCATCTCCAAAATTCGCCTCTCCAGTGCAGAGCTGTGAAATTAATGCCACCTGCACCAGCCTGTCTCTCCTCATGGTCATACCTCAAGCTGTCTATGTGGCTCCACTTAGCTCTCCAGCTTCACTCGTCTTCTCTGGGCATCAGGGGCAAGAGGCTGTAGGAGACAGAGCACAGAGACCTTGGGCCTTCGGGAAGGAGGTAAATCCCATTGCTGGAGAGGGACTCAGCTTCGGGATGGAGCTGGATGGATGTCAGAATGCAGTGGAGCATTTCATGTTGTAGCTAGTGACTTGTTGAGGACATCATGATGGCTCTCTGGATGTAGAGACAGCTTTAGCTCTGCACAGAGTTGTGATGCTTTTTTAGAGGACTGCAGACAGAAGAAGAAAGACGATTCATAACAGATTGTGGCTTGCTCTGCCTCTCTTTTCTGCTGTTGCAAGATATTTGGATGGCTATTTGCAGAAATTCTTGCTTGAAATTTATCATCCCATCCAATCAGCAGGATTTGATAAGGGTGTAAGTGCCATGTACACATATACATATGTATATGTAGGTAGATAGGCATGTCTACGAGCTCATGTGTGCGGACAATGATTCCAATGGACTTGCCACCTTACTTAGTTATTTGATCCAGGGAGGCTCAAAAGATCCTTAGGTTGCTATGCAGGCAACAGTTTCCCACACTTCCTTACCTCTCCATCAGCAAGGCTACTCGGGGAGTAAGGAGTTACTCTCAGTGAGGGAAGGGATTGGATGTGGCTCTTAGCCACTCCTGTTGGCAGCAAGCACCACTTCAGAGGTTGATTCCCAGGGTGGGTCACGAAGGGAGGCAAGTGTTTGGTGTTCTCTGTATGAGTTGGTGCTATTGTATTCCCCAACTCCTCTGTCTTCACCCTTATTTTCAGCAACACATGCTCGCAGGACTCTATGAAAATGAGTGTTATTGATGAATGCCATGGAAGTAAACTTTGAGGATTTGCTTTGGCTTTAGATAACTCTTCTCAAAAGAGATTTTTCTTCCTTTGACAACAGCAGTGCCTGTTTGCAGGACTGCAGTATTGAACTGAAATGCAGGAGGTTTGGCGATAATTAGATATCAGGAAGAAATTCTTTACTGTGTGGGTGAGGAGAGCTGGAACAGGTTTCCCAGAGAAGCTGTCGATGCCCCATGCCTGAAAGTGTTCAAGGCCAGGTTGGATGGAGCTCTGAGCAGCCTGGTCTAGTGAAAGGTGTCCCTGCCCATGACAGAAGAGTTGCAACTAGATGATTTTTAAGGTCCCTCCCAACCCAAACCATTCTGTGACTCTGTGATGACCCTATGGTGTTTGTCTCTCTGCCCTGCTACAGATAACCCAGCTTCTTGCCAGTTTGCAATGTAACACAGTTGAAACGGAACACTGGGTATTTTAGACACCTTGAAAGCATCAGCCCACAGGTTGAGGCTGGAATTTCTCCATCAAACATGGCTGCTTTTCAATTAAACAAGAGGACAAACCCTCTGCAATATCTGAAAAGAGCAGAAATCTCCATAAAAATAAGAAAACGCGCCTTTTATGAGCTTCTTTCAGAAGGACTAGAAAGCACCTTGACTTTTCATTAAAGAAGAAAAAATTGTGTCAGAAAGTGGCCTTGATTGCAGCCTACCTGATTCCTAAGTTTTAAAAAAATAACTGTGACAAAAGATTATTCTTAAATTAAATGGGCAGGGGAAAAGATGAAATGACACATAACTGGGGCTAATAAGGCCTGAATCATTCTGGTTCGATTCATTAAGCCCCTGAACTGAATGTCAGTAGGCCTTTTTCTGTACTCAGTGTTAAATTACAGTATGAAGTCTGGTCTTTTAAGGAGAGATGTCTTACCTGAAAATCAATGCACAAAGCTAGTCTGGCGGGCAGTTGTTTTTGTGAACCAGACCCTGAGCTAAATATCAGACTTTGGTAAAACTTAAGACATGTGGATACAGACATTTTATTTGGCTCATAGTTTGAATAGTTTAAGAAGAAAGATTAAGGCAGGGATGAATGGCTGTGTTAATGAAAGCTGATAGGTCCCGGAATGGGCTGTTGCAATGTTGATCTCAGTGTCTCAAAAAAAGTAATGTCATTATCCAGGCTTAGAGATTATAACTGAGAAAAAGTTTCTTTGTGTACATAAATTTTTTCTCAAACTCTCTTGTTTATTAGATTACACTGAAGACTTCAGCCTCGCAATGTGTAATATATTAGGAGACAGGCAGATGAAGAAAATAAACAAGCAGACCTCTGAATTAATTGCAATATTTTTCCTCCTTTTGCCCATTCTTGACCCATAAAATGTGGCATAGTTTCAAAGATTTTATGAGAAGTGATTCTTGGCTTCAAGTAAGAATTCACAGACTCCAGGTAATTTCTCTTTGTCTGCAAGCTTCTTGAAACTTGAAACTCTTTTCACAGTGTCTCTGATTCCAGGGGACTGCAAGGGCGGAGGAACCTGCAGTGACCAGCTTGTGTGACCTCTCTCAGGACACAAGCCAGACTCCTCTCCAGTCTCTATGCCCAAACAGCTCCTATATCTTTAGAAACTTTTACAGTCCTGAAATGGAAGCTTTGAGGGATTCATAAAACTTCATCCCGTGATTCTTTCAGATGTTAATGAAGCACCTTTCAAAAAATATGTTTCTAATTTTTCTCTAGCTTTGGCTTCGAACACCTGGATGTCTTTTCCTGCTGAACCAAAAAGCCATGCAGCATCAGAGGTCACTTCCTCATGAAGGTGCCTGCTTGCAGCAGACAATCACTTCTTAAATATTTTTTGTTTAAATAATATGCAGTATTATTTATATAATACATATTTATATAATATATATTCTATGAACTGTATGATTTACATAATAAATAAATCAATAAAAACTAAGATTCTGGAATCTTTTACTGTGAGGCAAATTTTCTGAATATTTACTATGACTTGAGCTTTGTCTAGTGTTTCCATCTTCCACTTGCTCAGAGCCTTGGCATTCCTGAGCACCAGCTTCCTGACTTTGCAGCTTCACAAGGCAGTGCTTCCAGGGCACTGGAAACCCCAAGGCAGGTAAATGTCTGAAAACCACTGTTCTAACTATAATTGTTTTTCTTAGGCAACACACTAATGAAAGAGAGAGACAAGAATCAGGATGCACCGTGCACCTCATGCACCACATATGTGTTCCAGGTGTTGAGGGGAAAAGGGACAGTCCAGACCTGCTTTGCAACAGGCATCATTCCAAAGCTCAAACTTGACTAAGAAGAGGGCTAAATAAAAAGTGAGGAGGAACACGTAGAGGTATTTCGTGTCTCTCACTAAGTTAGCATGATGACAGACGGTTCCTTGAGATGCATCACTACTCCAGAGTTTAATACCTGAAGTGGAATCCTGCCACATTTGAGAAAGCTTTGTTTTGTGTCATATTACCTGCTCCTGCAAGGTTTATGCAACATGAGCACCGTTAAATCATCAAAGTTGTCTTCCTTTTGAGAATTTCCCCCTTCTGTTTCTTCTGTTCTTGTTGCTTCAAGGATCGTTACAGTTAAAACATTAAAGTCTGGACCTCTTTTCATTACAGGACAGTTTGTAAATTCCAACTAGGCACTTCTCAATTTACATTTGTCATCCTTCAAGCTAATTTTCACTCCTGCAAAACAACTCAAAATATTGTTTGAAGCCCTTCATTGAACTCTTCTTAACATGACTAACACAACTTTCCTGTAGTGTTTTACTCCACTCTGACCAGCATTTTTTATCATCACAGAAGGCAAAAAAGAGGGGAAACTCTGTTTCTATGCACAAAAATAGAATGAAACTCTTTAAATAACATGACTTGGAAATGTTTTCGACCCTCCAAAATTTTATGTTATTAAAAAAAAGTGAGCTAAACAAACAGAAATCACAAGGACTGAGATGAAAGAGGGTAAATTCACAAATTTCCCTGTCTTCCATACCTCTGCAGTGATTAAATAGAAAACCCTTTAGCAACCAAGTTACATTTTCACTTTAAAAAATCTTCAGCAAAATATAACCTTGCAGCTGTAAACATATGTCTGAATAATTATTCTGGCTTTATATCAAAAAAACCACCTCTGCCAGAGCAGACAGATTTTAATTTAGCATTCCCCCCAGAGCTCTGGAGGGCAAGGTGGATGATTGAGAGGGCAAGGTGACTTGGCTTCAAGGGCTATCTTTATTTGCATGAATGAGTAACCGTAAAGCACAGAAAATATCTTTAAGTAAATTCTGCCTGTCACTGACAGTGATCTAAATGGAATTATAGTTGCATGAAACTCTTTTTGCTAATATATATATATGTATTTCTGTGAAATATCTCCCCCCACCAATTTTAAAAGCATGCAAAAAAAGATGTGAGAACAAAATGAGCATTATCAAAGAACAACCAAGGAACATGATTAAGTACAGAGACAAATCTTTTAAACAAAAGGAATTTTACCACTCCTAGGCTGGATGGAAGGTGTTGCAACTGCAAGCCTCCCACTTAGACCCCAAATAGAGCCCTACTGCAGAGCCCATGATAGCCAAGTCTGCTCTGTAGTGGTCTGCTGATGTAGCTGAAAGGCATCCTGGAGAGGGCCCATGCCGGATGAGTGTCTAAGTTAAGTCTGTTTTTAAGACTGCAATTTAAAGTCCATGAGTTTCTGTACAAAGGAATTAGAGTTGGGAATGCTCAACCTGATTAAGAGAGAGGGTATAAAGGAGAGAGAGCATAAAGAAGAGAGGGTACAAAGAACCCAGGCTGTTTTCAGTGGTACCCAGTGGCAGGACCATGGGCACAAAACTGAAATAGAGGAGGGTCCCTCTTAAACATCAGGAAATGCTTTTTTTAAGGTGAGGGTGACAGAGCATGAGTACAGGTTGCCCAGAGAGCATGTGGAGTCTCCATCTTTGCAGGATTCAAATCGCAACTGGATGGAGTCCTGCTTATTGCTATTTATCACCTACCCTGATAAATTTCCAGTTTTGGGGGTAGAAAATTTGCGGTAGAAAGTTTTGCCAGTGAGCAGATATCCGAGATGTAATGTCCTTTGATGCATGACTTATTAATAATTGAGACTTTCCTCTCTCTATATATGTATCATTTGCTGAGAATTTACTGAACAGAGCATGGTGGTTTGGCCATTTTGTACCTGAAAGTTAGAAACAGAAGGAAGAGGGACATTTTGTTGTAATTCTGAATATTTTCTGCAGAGGCTGATGCATGGGAGCTAATGCCATCTACACCAATGCAGCTGAGGTGACATTACTATGGGACAGCCAACACAAAGACACCCTGACCTTGACTTGCTGCCTCCTGAGCCAAGTTTACTGGCTTTCTGCAATTGCTTCTGGAGTGGGAAGAAAAGCTGGAGATGTTCTCAGAGCCCTTCCCAGCTTGGGAAGCCACTGCTTGTCAAGGGAAACACAGAAGTCATCTAAAAGGGCTACAGGCTGGCAAGAGTAGAGAAACTACATGATATTTAGAGATAGATATGATTATGATCATTATTAAAGGCCATTTCCCGGAAAAAAAATACGCACAGCTTGCATTTTTCACTGTATGGAATAAAATGACCAGGGTCTAGGTGTACAAACACTGGTAACCTTGTAGGTGTTTTGCAGTGAGATTTGTTAGCCCGGTGGTCTCACGTTGACTGGAATAATTTTTTTTGTGTGACAGTTCCTGGCTTCTTTTTGTTTGGTCTGCTGTATTTAATATCTTCCTAATTCCACTAGATTAATAAAAGAAAGATGTAATTCAAAGCCTCAGCATTTTCGCAATTTTGCCACGCTCCATCATGGTTTGGGGTCATTTCAGTGTTATTCTTCTCATCTCTATGAAATGTCACTCACAATGGGAGGAACACTGGGGAATAGTGCTAAGGACATGTTTACATGGGGAAATTTACCAGCAGAATGATGCTGGTATAATATGACACTGATGTTTCATTGGCATTCACCATGCCACTACTGATATGGGATATTTAAATGACATGGTAACTTCGAAAAACCTCTATTTGATTATGTTATGGAAAGCAATTGAATCTTTCTTTCGTGTTCATCTCTTAAAATAAAAATGACTTTTATGGGGTGTTTACTGCATTAAGTGGAAGTGAAACAAACAAAGTTCATTTTAAAAGATACATAGTTCTGAAAAGATGCGAGTGGTAAGAGGAAGGCAGAAAAAAAGTCAGTCCAGTCTTCAACAGTGAGGAAAATCTAACAAGGAGGGAACCAAGAAGGGCAAAGGTTTTGGTGTTTCTTTGTATTTCAAGAAGGATTAAACGAAATGGCTAAAGCAGTTAATAATAGTAACTAATGGTTAAGGACCCTGGCTAAAATCCAAAAGAAATTTACATGAAAGTAGAGACATTTCGAAACAGCTGGACAAGTCAGTGCTGAATGGCTTGGGAGGTGCCCAAAGGAGCTGGAGAATTAGCAGGACTTTGGGACGGGAGTGTGCAGCTTCGGAAGTGTGGGTGATGGCAGCTTGGGGATCTGTTGTGTCTTTTTAAAAGAGAAGAAGGGATTCCAGGAATTAGACTAATTTCAACTTAATTATTTGATCGTCTTTATAATAGTATATATATTTTTTGGATTATTTGATCCATTTGCTAAGGGATCAGCCATCTAGATAAAAACAAAAGAAGTGTCTAACAGCCAGTAATGGCCTCATCAGGCCAAATACACCCAGCTAAAGTAACTGATTTATGAGCAACAGACCTCAGGGAGAAAGAAAAAATGATATGCAGGATAGATCTTGATTCCTGGATGTCATGTATCACATGACAGATTCATGAGCAAATTTAGAAAAATATGACCTCTGGGCAGATGGGTGGATGGCTAACTGGAAAGCTGGCCACAGAATAGCAGGCAACCCTTCACTTCTACACTGCAAGTCTGCACTGACTGCAGAGAACTGAGAGGCTGAGAGAAATACCAAACTGAGAAACACTGCAAGTGCACTGGTGGGCAGGGCTAGAATTGAGAATTACATTGAATATTCTAGGAATTTACCTGCAAAAATGGAGTAGACTTTGATGAATGCGAGTTCCTACCCTTCACAAGTGTGATTGACTTCAGAAATGCAAGGAAAGGAACAACTGTCAGGGGAGCAGTTTGGCAGCAGAGGAGCTGGAGGTTGTAATGATGAATGTACATCCAGAGCATTACATAAGAGTAATTAAAGCCACATATTCAGTGTTACTATGCAGATATTCAGATAGCACGGTGCTCAGCACTGGAGACCAGTGTTAGGTAGCACGTATTCCGGAGAGAGGAGGGGCCAGGGAAGGGCAGCAGGAGCAGGCACAGCGAACATGACCTTTGGAGGAAAAATCTCACCATTGTCTTTGTTTCTCCTGAAGAAGAAACAGAAGGAAGGGTATGAGTCAATTTTAATGCACAGTAAGCAAAAAATGGAAGGTGTTCGAGTTATCTGGGTGTCCTTTGGAGATCAGAGAAGTCGTGGAGGTGTGTATTAGATATGGGGAAGGGGAGTTTTCTGCCCACAAGAGCAGCTGAGCACTGGACACTGTCCATGAGAAGGAGTCAGGGGGTGGGGTCTGAGACATTCAGAGTGGTTTTCTCCCATTCACAATATGCTAAGGATAATAAGCCATCACTGCCTCGCCTGCCTAGTAGTCATGCCAAACGTCTTCAATTTCTCTGTGGAACAGAATTATTTCAAGAGCCCTTTGCAAATTTTGGGCACTCCTACTCTGAAAAGTAAATTCTTCAAATTTTATTTATATTTTAAATAAATTTTATGCTCTTTACTTATAGGAGTATTGTGCAAAGTAATGAGTGAAGTTGTGAAATTTTAATAGAAATTTTAAGGTTTTGCTACTCATCTGGGATTGAAACTTCTGCTGCTGGATCAAACTCTCTTCTGTTTGTGCATTTTAATAAGCTGGTTTGAAACGGTTTTATCAATCCCCAAAATTGCTTAATTAAGTATTACTAGGCTAACAGAAGAAAATTGAAAATACCTGTCCTCAGTCACACATCATGTTTATTGTATTAAACTAGCCTCTTCAATTTGTGCTTTTATGTGACATTTTAAAATGTCAATTTGCCATTAAGAGAACATAATAATTAAAATACACATTCATAGTCTGACCATGTAAATATATAATGCAGTAAGAAAATATTTGCACTTAAATAAAATTCAAATAAACACAAAGCAAAATTTTTATATTCCAAATGACATTCTTACATCAAAATGCTGATTATTAAAAAAAAAGCAAATTTCACTGAACTGGCTGTGATTTCACCTGCAGTTATTTACAGTCAAAGCAGCCCTTTCCTAAGCAATACATTTTCTGACCATTTCTGCTTCTAGTGGAGGCGAGCCATACGTACGAACAGTTAGCCTTTTGTACATTTTAACAACAAATACTGTGTTTTAATCATACCATTTGTATTCTTGCATTGACTAAATCTATATGTACTGTACTTAGTAAGCATTAAATGACTGTTTCCAGTTATTTTGCAGCTTCCTGGAATTGCTGAAAAGCCCATTTTTACATACTGACTTTTTATTTCAATGTTCACACCGGTTAATAAGGTGACTTTTAAAATACAGACTGGATATAGTTTAATAAAAGAAGAGAACATATGTTCTGATCAATTAGACTGTTTGCAAATTTTTTCCACCTCTGTGTTTATATAGGTATGTATGGGTTTGCAAAGAGTCAGGAAAAGATAGGCCTTTATAGCAGTTGAAAGAGCAGAAACTGAAGAAAAAAGGTTCTGCAGGGAGCAGAAGACAAACCCTGAACCCTGCAGTTAAATCTTACTCAGTGAATAGTGTCCCAGTACCTTGTCTGTGGTGGAAAGGGCCTCACAAATAAAATACAGATGTTCAGCATTCAGTAAGAATATATTTTCTTGCAGTACCAGCTCTTGCTGCTTGGGTTTGTGCAGGAAATTAAGAGGTAAGATGACAATGGGGTCTGATAGAGGGAGAGAAGGACTCCCAAGGTGCCTGGGAAAGTGTTCGGAAAATGCCTGTCTTTTCTGCTAGCAGGTTCTGTGTGTCCCCACATCACCTGTCCTGAACAAGAAAGCAAAGCCACACCAGTTGCACCACTTCATTGCAACTGGTTTCTGAACTGATTTATAAACAAATATGTCAATTACTTGCAAGAAATGTTAGCACATGTAATACTGATTAATTCCACAAAGGATCTTTTTTTCCAGAAGTCCTCACACAAGCCACCTCCCTACCGACTCAATCTGCAGGATCGAGTCCAAGGTAAGGTCTGAGTAACACTGTTTTTTCCTCCAGCCTCCGGGTGAAATGCCAATGAATTTTAATCAAATTATTACAAGTAAGAAATTAAACCTGCAGTTATGGTACTCAGAATAAAATCGTTTCAAAATCAGAATTGTCTGAATAACTTCAAGAGGATTGGGCCCCTTAAACAGAGGAAAAAACCAACAATATGCTGCTTCTCTTGCAGTTTAGGGCTCTGCTCAAAGGCATAGCAAACAATCTTTACCAGAAGACCTCTCAGGACCTCTGACTCTCTATTCCATTTAAGCCCTTCATTGGAAACCCTCAGGACACACATTTTGCCTTCTCTCAATCACCGGCTCCCAGGAACAACATTATGTGGACTATGCCTTGAACTGTGTTAGCAGCGCTATGAAAGAAATGATGTGGTTCAGCCTGTTTGGGCAAGGAGAGATACTGCAAAGTTACTGAGCAGTAGTGTTATAGGGCGATAACTCAGTGAAATTGGAGCATTTAACCCATGAAGGATAATTAATAGCACCACTGGTTACTGATTCTTGTTTTTCTCATAGTTCCAGGTGGATTATACTTCGGAGGGCAGCAGGCATTTAAACAATGTGGATTAACATTACACATCACTAAAATCTAAGCCTTAGATATGATGAACTGGGAAAAATCTCCTAATTTTTGCTGGTTTTATTATTAATACTGGTAGCTAGATCTAGGGTAACTATCTCTAACTTCAATATGAATTTTTACTTTAGCAACCACTTATATTCACACTTTATAATCTCTCTTATATTTGGCCAATTCAAGGAAGTGATATGCATATCATATATGTATGGTATGGTTTAACTTTTTTATATAAAGACAGTATATAACTATTCGCAAAACTCTTTCTGAAGGTTGAAATAATGAAGAATGACAATTATTTCCCAGGAGTACTTCCTTTTTCCTTCTTAAAGTGTTTATAACATAATCCCAGATGGCCAAAATCATGCTTTCTTTACATGCAATTCCATTTATCACAGAGGCACTTGCAGTGTTTCAGTGGTAAGAGTGACCCAGCTGGGAACTTACAAAGGTGATGGACAGAAAAGCCCTGCAAGGTCTGACGCTGAGGTCTGTGACTTGATATTCACTTTTTATATGGTACCATGGTAGAATCATGGAATAAATCAGGTTGAAAGGGACCTCGGGAGGTCACTGGGTCCAGCGCCCTGACTGAAGCATGGACAGAAAGAAGACAGCAACCTATCTCCAAGGAAACATAAGAGAGAGGATCTCTGCCCCATAATCCATTGCCCATGACCTCAGATTATTGTCAGCAACCTGACAGAGGGTTTTGGCAAGTGGCTGATTTGCCACTGATACCTCCAGGCTCATTATAAATATTTAAGTGGGTGCTGAGTAACCACCGTAACTTTTCCATTGCTGGTGCCACAATTCAGACTGACAGACGTTCTACAGATGATAAAAGACTCCTCTAGACCACACAAATTCCCTGTACATTACACCCTTATGCTTCCTTTTCTTTGAAAAGTCCCCAGGCGTCTAACAAGCAAACATGGAGTCCCGGTGCTATGCCTTGCTTCTTGCTCATCATCTGTGTTGTGCCCACATTGGAGAAGCTGAAAACCCTTTTTAGCCCTGCTTCGTATTTCATTTATATGTATATGGACCCTTTGGGGTCTTCTCCCGAGATGGACATCAGTATCTAGGACTGTGGAGGCAAGATTGTTTGTGATTTCCACCAGGTATTTCTTTATTCATACAAAGACCACACTGTGCCTTCTGCAATATCACTGCTGTGAGAGACTCTGTAGGGGCTCTCCTCTTCGGTGGTTATGGGTCTTTTTGGAGGCCCAGGCAGAGCCTGCTGTCTGCCCCTCAATGTATTACCTGAATGTGTACCTGGATTAGACATGGTTTACCTATCTTAAAATGCACGTTGCTGACTTGCAGCCATCCATCCAGGCAATTCCTGTCTGCCTGTAACAATAAGCTGCCCTCCTTGTTTACCACTCTACCAATCTTTGTGTCATTGGTGAGTTTTACAAGATTTCATTTTATCATCTGTACTGCAGGTAAAAATTGAAATGTGCTCCTGCCTGTAAGCCCTCTTTCATAGCAGTGGCCATCCTTCATATTTTTCTACGAACACTGGAGTTCAGGCCCCATTATTAGGACTTGATATCTGCTCTGCTTGTCATAGGTTCTTTCTAAAGGAGTTCAAAGCACAGCTTTAAAGTAAAGGCAAAACAAAGCTCTTTAGATTTTGAACCACAAACAGCAAGTTGCCCAAAGTTACAGAAACAAATATTTTTTAAGCACCAGGAGTGGAAATGTCTCTCTGTTGTATTCACCTGTGCTCAGTGTTCTGCTTGTGTCTTTTTATGTCTGTTAGTATCCCTAAAGCTGTGCAGTAAATTCCTTTTAATGATGGCTTGAAGTGTTTGACATCATCTAATGTTTTATGAGTAACACCCAGACCAGAATACAAGTCTCGGAAGGTTAAAAGAAAGAAAAAGAAAAAAATGAAACAGAGCTTTTAAATTTACTTTTTCAGATTGCTTTGGGATCATTTCTCTTAGAGGTGTGCATTGTGACTGTAAGGTTTTGAAACTATGGTGTGTAGCTTCAAGGTACTCTTGATGTTTGCCAGAGCATCCTTGTCGCTGTCTAAGCTATTTCTTCTCATCTTCCTGTAACACCGAGGAGAGAGGAATACGTAGTATTTTTATTTCCACAGGTGGGTCTCTGCTTGCTGGGTTTGCTGCTCGTGGCACAAGAGTGCCCTGTAAGATTTCATACACCGGCATGTGTCCTTGTGGAGGCAGAGTACACTCTCCTTGCTGGTGGGACTGGAGTGATCTGAATTTCAGCTGGGCATTAGCTGCAGCACAAGTGAGACACTGCTGCAGAGAGAGAGAGACTTGCTGAAAATAAAACTGCAGGCATTACAGAGGGTGTCCTCGATGGGGTGCAGGATCCCCTCGCCTACACTTGCATTGCCTCTGCAGCCTCCTCCCCAGAGCCATGGGTGCAACGCCTCAGGGTAGGAGCTCAGGGAAATCACACATCCTTATGGCCTCTGGGCACCTTCCAGCCTCCCTGTGCTCCTCCTGGCAGCCAGCTCCAGGAAGGCGGCAGGGCTGGCTGTTATCCCAGCTGTGAAGGGAGGGCTAGGACACCTTGGCGCTGTGCAGCTCTCTCAATGGTCGGGTGTGCACTCATGTGCCACGGGGGCATGTCCCAAATCCTGCCACACTGGCAAGGTCAGAAGGCCCCACACACCCAAGGAGTCCTAGCTTGTAAGCACACTGCTGTTCCCTGTCCCAGGTTAGCACTGCAGTATTATTTAAATTCAGTGTTTTCCAGAAACGTAGCTTTCGCTAATGATTATTTTGCTAGGAGATGAGTTCCCTTTAGTCCTTTACCTTTCATGTTGCTGCATTTTTCTGAGAATTCCTACACCTTTTGGAGCACACCAGCTCCTGAGGGTGGACCAAATCTCCTCCTAAGCAACATATTTGCCTGACACTTCCAGTTGCCCCATACGCGCTTCGTGCTTGCTGCCTGCACTCAAGCCCAAAGCTCAGCCAAAGCCACATGCTGCTTTCTCCTTGACTACCCAAAAAACTGTGAGAGGTGCCTTTGGCTGAGCAGGATCTACTGAAAGAAAGACCAAAGCCTAGCAAAGCCCAGCAGCTTTCGTCATAGCTCTGCCTGTCAGCGGAGGACGGATGCAAGCGCAGTGTGTGCGCTGCAAAGGAGGTGAGCCCTGCGACTCTGCCCTGTGCGGAGCGGGGTGTGTGTGTGCAGCCGTCCTGCAAACCAAACATGTGCTCTGATAACACGGAGCTAATGCGATTTATGGGGCTCCAGCGATGAGCGTTTGGCCTAAGATGTAAATTCAATAAATCGGGAGGGGGAAAATACATACATACATACATATATATTTGTACATATATATGTACATTTTTTTTTTTGGCTTCCACTCCTGCTTATCTCAAGCCAGTTAAAAAAAAATTAAAATCCCCAAGTTTCTATTGGACTTTGGATGAAGCAGAGACAGCATATTTTCCCTGTCTCTCCTGAAGCATCACACCCCACTTTGGGAACTTCATTTATATGCACATCATATTCAATCTGACTGACTCCTACTGTACCTTTGAACAGATCCAATCAGATACCCATATGCATGTAAATGAGGTTCCCAGAGCTGCGCTCTCTGTGCCGAGGAAGAGGAGTTAAAGAGCAGCTCTTCTTGAAACTTGTTACGGTGACAATCTCATCCTGCAAAACACAATAAAGCTTTCCCCATCCCCCCAGCCCTGTTCCCCAGCCCTTCGCTTTTCTTTCTGCCACACACGTCAGGAGAATGCCCTGTAACTCACTTTTCCAGGCTGAGGTAATTTATTTAAACATGGATTATTTGAAAAAAAAATGGGAAGGGATACAGGGTTTGATTTTAATCCCTGCTAACACAGAGGAAAGAATGCTCGTGTCACAACTCAGTGAGTGTAAAAATTAAAAAAGGCTGAGACTATTGTTTGAAAACAGGCAAAATAATTAAAATTATTATGGAATAATCACATATCACACAACAACCTCCCACTCTTCTGAGCAACAATCCAAAACAGCTCCTCCAAAGCAGGCCCAGGGGCAGAGGTTCTGTATATCATTCAAAGACCATCTGTCATTCAATTCCTGTAGCCCCTTTCCACTATTCTAAGGGCAGGCTGAAATTTAGTCCTGGCATTTCTTTTTCCATTTGCTAACAAACAGCAGTGATGGCAGATAAATATGGCAAACAATAGGTGTTTGTAATGAACTGGAAAGGGATATGGATTTTTGGAACCGGCACCAAGAAGTTCCCGGTCCCGTGTGATGCTCTGGGGACCCCCAAAGCCTGGTTCTGCCATGTGGCTGCACAGACATCTGCAGGCTGTGTTAGGCTTTCAAGAATTCAGCCAACCTGCTAAGGGGCTGATTTAAATAAGATCAAATTTAAAAAAAAAAAGAGGAAAGACTGAAAGCTAATTCCATTCCAGGGTAGGATAAAGAGGGACACAAAAGGATCATGGATACACAGCACAAGCAATGCAGAAAGCCTCCTGTTCTAACAATAATCTCTATTTTTTTTATTCTCTGCTTTTCTTAACTCGTTCAGCATTTCCCATTGATTCACATAAGGGAAAAGCAGCAATGGATCCTGCTTTTATGCTGTTCTTTGGGAAGTCATGCGTGTTAAATGCTATTTAAGCCAATGCTCATTTTATATTTATTTATTGTTTGGAGACTGAAAATGAAGCGTGATTGTGCGGAGTCGAAGCCGAATGACAGAATTACTGCTGCACGCCCCTTGAATCGATACAGTTTCTTTTCACAAATTGACTCTCTGGGAAGTACTCAGTTGCTGGCATCCGAGTGATGCAAGGACACTACTGGAGAGGAAGGAGAACGTGGGAGCATGGTGCCTTACCTCCATTCTGCCTTCGAGGAGCCACCTGGGCAACAGGAATGCCTTCATCATGTGCAACAAATGAGGTGGAGGGGCGAATAAAGAAAAGGGTGCGGCTGGGCTGTTGAGGGTGTGGGAGTTGGAAGGACACCCTTCAACACCCAACCCAGCAGCAAGGAGTCTTTGTTTTCCTGGGTTGCTTTTTTGGCTTGTGAGGAAGCCATGCAAAGAGCTGCATGGCCCTTGGCTGGGACACAGACCACAACTAAGGTGGGCCATAGCCCAGAGTGGTTCTGTGCTCATCTGGACATAGCTGACAACCCATTTCTCTCTGGAGGGAATTACCAGGAAATCTGTAATAGCTCTCACAGGGACTGGGATATGACAGCCTGTGTCCCCACCATCTTTATGCTTGGCTGTGACACGGTGCACTGTCTGGAAAGGAAAGGGCATTTCTGTGTGGCACAAAGTGCTGTAGCCCACAGCTGGGCTTCCCAGGGCATGGGCAAGGTTGAGCTGCACTGGGTGGAGGGGTGGGTGGAGAAGGAGAGGCTGGTCTTCTGTGCCCTTGCCCACCATAAGCATGGGAGCCAGGGGAAGGGGAGCCCAACCTGACTCCCTGTGCTCTGCAGCTATGAAGGAAGGAAAGACCAGGTGAGGATTTGGCTGCTTGCAGCCTCCATCTGTTGCCCTTTCCACCAGTGCCTGGGTCTGGTCCAGCTGTTGCCATTGCCCAAGTAAACCCTTGTATGGGGGTTCAGCCACTTGCACTGGCTCTGCCTTTACCCCAGACAGAAGTCAAGGGCCAGCTCCTGTGGCCTGTCCCAGCTGTGGTGAACCAAAAAGGCTTGCAAACAGAGTTTTTGCAATTGACACCTTTTTGCAATAATTTTCTTGCGCACAAATAAGCCAAGCTTTATCCTGCATACTGGGAAGGGAGAGCATGACTCCTTTGATGTTGCCTCTGATTTTAGAAGCTAGACGTCTTGGGTACAATGGGAAGCAATAGAGGGAGACCATGTATTTACACAGATACAATCTGGGTCTGCTATAAAACTGGACTAGTTTTCAATTTTAATATAGATTCTAAGCAAGCCTTCTAATGGCTCTCTTTTGGTGTCTCTAACTATAAAGTATGGATAATTCTTAACAACAGGTGTGCTATCAGGCTTAATTAATTAATGTAATGTAATTAATGAGAACTTGAAAGCAAGGTGACATGAAATGCAAACTAGCACTATAGCAATCAGTCACTTTTTCCAAGTTGATTGTCTTTGCTACAACTAAAATGCTCCTCTAGAAGAGCTTGTAGCTGCTTGTTTCAAAGTGGAAAATGATAAGCAGCATGTGTGAAACAATATGCTCTTGATACCGCACTTCGTGAAGAACTGATGACTTTGTTAGACGATTTGCAGATGACTGAGAGAGGACCCTGACCTCTAGAGCTTTCTGTACTGCTTTTTTATAGCTTTTGCCCAGGACGAGTAAAAGAAAACGCTCGATGTTTCTGAGAGCTAGGACAAGGGGTATACAGCTACACCGGAAAATAATTTTTTTAAACTGAATTTTACTGAATACTTCACTTTCTATAGATGCCTTAGCCATGAACTCTCTTTTACACAAGTTAGACAGTCAGCTCCTCAGAGAAATTCTTTCTCCAAAGAACTGAGAAAATGAAATTAAGTTGGTCAGGGGAAGTGCAGATTGGATATTAGGATAGTGTTGTTCATCAAGAGGGCCATCAGTCACTGGAATAGCCTCCCCAGGGAAGTGGTCACAGCATCAAGCCTGTCAGAGTTCAAGGAACATCTGGATGACATTCTTAGTTACATGATTTAGTTGTAGCTAGTCCTGTGCCCTTCCAACTTGAGATATTCTATGATTCTATGATACGGCTTTATATTTCTGTCAGGAAGAGCTGAATGCTGGGGAAAAAGCTGCTAACATCATAAAAAAAGAGTGTGTTAGACATTTGGATTAGAAATCATGACTGGAGCTAGGAAAGCTGTTGAAGACACGACTGTGGGGCTCCAGATGAGCTAGGATCAATGTGGAGCAACATGGAACAATGTGCCAGTGGCTCTGTCCGATCGCTCCCCATGTGGCATTGTCATTTCACAAAATTATCTGGAGGTGGCTGGAGCTTCTCAGCAAAAGAAAGAAAAGCCATACACGAAGGAAGGACAGCACCAATCTGTCTCTGTGTCTACTCACCAGTCAGTCCTTAGACCTGTTGGGTTTCACAGGGAAAACCTCGTAGATATCTGATTGTAGACAGCAACTCGTTTGGGTACTGGGCAAGGTATAAGTAAACTGATAAACCACCTTGTTTTTTCTAAGCTTTTACATTACTTCAAGAGAATAACGAGTTATTGCTCCTTACCTATGCTAAATGAGCAAGCGATGAAACTTCCTCGACAGTCCCCTGGGCCACCTCGATACCTCATGATCATTTTCAAAGGGTATAATTTACATGAGATTTTTTTTCCTGCCTTGTGAGCCATAAATTTATAGGGAGCCCCTCTGAAAGACTTACTGCTTTTGTGAGGCCTCAGATGAAGTCAATCAAGCCAACCAGTATAAAAGCCAAACTCCAATTAATTCCATCCCTGAGGACCATGTTTGCTGTCGAATTGCAAGGTCTGTGGGGCATGGGCTATCTCATTCCTGGATGGAGAGGGCCTATGTCGGACAACGGGCATTTTTCAGTCCACAGCTCGAGTAGCTGTATGTGCTCTCTAAGGAGGAGGAGATCATTCACAGCAGTGTGAGTGTGCTATGCAGGTCCTTACAAAATGATAAATAAATAGCTGAGGGGTTAGTTTCCTTTTTCCTTACTTGCTACCCTCTCTACTTGCTACATTCCATTATTTTTGGAAGCTGCATAATAAGCAAAATTGTACATTTCAGTGTTCCCAGACCAGATTAGAGAGGATTAAGCATCAAGGGGTGGCAGCTGGTCAGTTTATTGCACATTTTTAATGTGGAAATGTTTCTAAATGAAAAAAATGAAAGGTGGGAGGTGGTAGCAAACTCAGACTCTTGCATCTGCTCTCCAGAAATTCAGTGCATTCGTGAGGAGGGGATGAAGGGCACGGATGATAGGACAACTTCATGGAGCTGGTGGGGGTAAGAGGCCAGGCTGAGGCACTCACAGCAGATCTAAAACCGGGATAGTTTTAGTCCAAGGCCACAGGGGCCCCTAGTGAACAGCAGGGCTGTCAAAATATTGGTGCTGAGTCTTGTGCCTGCACACAGCAATGTGGTGGTGGCAGTGGTGGTGGTGGCAGGGCACCCTTCGGCAGCCCCTCGGTGCCAGGACAGGATGCTCAGCCTCTGAGCTCACCCGCTCTGTGACCTCTTATTGCAGACCGGCCACATGAGTGTCAATTAGTGCTAATTGTGAGGGGTTTCGTTTGTCATGTGGCCACCTGTCCTCCAGGAGCTGGGCTGAGACCCCTGGCAGCCTGTAATGAGCAGCTGTCAGCCTCCAGCCACGCTTACACGCTCATGCCCAGGGCTGCATCTGAGCATACCTCAAGGTGAAGGCGTACGGACCTCGTTCCCGGGAAATATCTGTGTCATCCCCTTCATGTCTTAAGTGTAACCTATATTTTAGGGGAATATAAACTTGCCTTGGATTTTTTTCTTTTGGCTAATTAAATTACACCCACCTCTGTAATTCCAAGATGTGCATTAAAGAGTGTAATTAAATGAAAGCTCAAGTCACTAATTAGAACAATTCTTGAAGGGATACATTCTCCCAGTGATGCTCATGTAACCTCTATATGTGAATGATATGCATCTTGGCATTGCAAAATATGTGATTACCCTTATGCAAGACTTTTCCATAACAACAAAAAAAAAATACAGGAGAAAATTTCAGAGGTCAGTCTGATTTCACCGCTGTGCTCTTTGCTGAAAGGCTTCGTTTGGCAGTGTATCTTCTGAAATACCCCACTAGGAACACAGCCATTGATGTGCGGATTGAGGGTTCAGGTCAGTGTGGGAAACCTTGACATAAAATCCTGCAATGTGCCGAGGACGATCTAGTGCTGCAGCCTCAGCTATGGTAATTCCCAGCACTCCTTCTTCCCCCTGTCTTTTCTGTGGGGCTCTACTGCCTTTATATCTCCTCTTGGTTCTGCAAATATCCTTTAAATGATTTCAAAAACCAGTCCTATAACCAAAATGCCTGTGTGTGTGCATATAAGCAAGGCTCCCCGATGCCTAGCATAAGGCTCCTATTTCAAAGAAGAGGTGCAGCAGAAGTCTGTGGCTGTGGCCCAGCTCAGGGGCTGGCAATAACACACTGAGGTTTTCTACTATTCCTAATTGCGAGGGCACCTAAAAGTCCTGCATAGTGGTTTTTGAGTCCTGCTTCCCAGCCATACATGAGGGGACATGACTCTTTTTGCTCTGCTTTCATGTTGCCCTGGGGCACTGAGGAGCTAGACGTACATGAAAGTGGAGGCAGTAGCTGGTCTGCAGTTTTCTCATGAAATTTTAGGGCATGTCTGGGTAACACTGTTCCAAAAATGAGAAGGAAATTTTTGGCAGTCAGATGAGGTAGAAATATCTGTGGATAAGTGTGGACCAGACACCGACCTGACAGTCCTAGACTCTGGGAATCGATCACCTTGGCAGAGGAGGCGATGACATGCTGTGAAACTCAACTTACAGACAGGGAATATGGGCTGCATTCGTTATGCAGGGCAGCCGTCTCTCTGGGACCATGTTCAGAGGGAAAAAAAGAGCATCTCTCTGCCTTTGCTTTTTTCCAGCAGCATGCCAAGAATAGCTCTGCAGGGACTGAGCAGAGGAAAGCTGATTACACCTTTTGATTGATGGTGCCTTACACATTTAAGAGCGATTTCATACAGGAGCCTGATTTACTTGCGCATCAGTTCTAGAGAAGGGCCCAGAGCAAAGCCCTGGACTCAGACACCTCAAGCTTTTAGGAAATTCAGAAGGGGATCTGAATTTCCATGTATAAATTGCCTTGTACCAATTCTTTCTTTAACTGTGAATCTACTCTCTTCTTCTATTCCTTGCTCCCTAAGGCCCCTTCCTAATAAACCATCTCCAGAGTAATAGTAATTCAGGATGCTGAAGCCATTGATCACCGTGTAAATCTCACAAGGCTGAGCACGCTCCAGCCCTGTGTGACTCGCACTGCTCGGACCGTGGCCATGCCCTCTGGCTGGCACAGAATGCCCTGGACAGAGAAGCAAGCTTTGTCCACGGATGGTATCTCTTACCTACAGGAGCACACACTGAACCTCAGTGCAAGGGCTACAGCTGCAATTGGTTTCTGGATTTGCAAGGTATCTGTGCCGTGTCCTTTACTGTAAAATGCCAGGTGATTCCAAATGACACAAACTAGAGACACTTTGTGACATGCAAACACACGAAATTACATGTAGAATTGTGTGTTCGAGTACATAATGAAGACAGCTGCTTCATTTACAGATGTATTTTATATCTGATTATTGAAGTTAATGCTCTTATACTTAATGTTTACTGTAATGAGCTGCCTGGAATACTATTTTTTTTGTCCAGCACGGGCATGGAACCAAGTATTGAAATGAGTACGGAAAATGATGTCTAAAAATAAGAGTGATTATAAAAAGGGTTAAAGTGGGCAGTATGTGCAGCCTCAATTATCAGTTGCTATCTTTGCACAGCATAATAAACACAAGCCTTAACCCTATTAATAGTAACACTTGTGCAGTAATGTGTATTGCTGGATGCCAGTGCTTTTACAAAATACTCCCCCTGTGAATGCAATGAGGCTGGATTGCCAACCCTTTATCTATGAAGGCTGTAAGGCTGGTGAAGTATCTTATCTGCTCACTGTATATTTTCTGTTCTTTTTCTGTGGTGGATTTTTCACTTTCCTTGCCAAACTTGTAAGAACATCAATCCCCCACTGTCTTCCTTGTCCCAGCTACCTGCGTTTTCCAATGTTCGTTGGCATCTGCAGCTCTAAAGTATGGAGGCAGAGACCATCCTTTTAAGTGTACCTAGCCTTTTAGAAGCAAAAACTACTGGGAATTTTAAAAAACAGTTTTATATCAGTTTTTCAAATGAAATATATTGAATGAAATGACCTGCTTTTCTCCGAAGCTGCTGAGCTTCCATATTTGAAGATGATGGAAACCATGGCAGCTCAGAAACCTCAGATAAGCAGCCAAAACAAAACGTGGTCTGTAATTTTTCTAGTCTTATTATAGGGATGCTAACTTTCCCTCCCAGTTCAAATTGCTCTGAACTGAAGCAAAGCCTGAGAAAGAAACTGTGTTTTATTCAATTTGGAAGGTTGATAGAAAAGATACCTTCGATAACATTCAAGATAATCAAAGCCTGGGTAAAGGTTTCATTCTTCAGAAGTTACTAACAGATCACTGCTGAAAAAACATATGGAAAGGAAAATATTTCTAGAAATCCAAACCCCTCATCTACAGTATTGCATCAGCAATATGGCCTGACCCAAATTACTGGGAGGTCCAGGCATGGGCTGGGGCATCGTGGCTCCAGAGACTACAAAAGCACTGAAGAACGAGAGAGCTCCTGTCCTGAACTACAACATATAGAAAAAAGACCAGGAGACACACAGGTACAGATAGGCACAGGACCAGCAATTCTGGTCATCAAGAAAAACATAAGTGCCAGGAAAGGTGAAGGAAATCAGGTTTTGTGATGCTGCATTTGAAGTGGAGACGGAAGAATGAAAACAAGCGCCTGGATGCCTAACCATACAGAGGTCCCTTTCATCTCTTGCACCAGCATCCTCAGAAACCAAGTGGATCTGGGCAGTATTGAGGATTACAGGTAATTTTTTTTATCCATGTCACTTGTAAAGACACCTAAGCATGGTGCTGCCACAGATCAAGGAGATAGCTATGGGCAAAGACTTTTTTGGTGAATTTGGCCAGTGGGAGGAGCAGTAGAAGGATGCAGGAGGAAGAAGAGGAAGAGGAGCAACCAAACTCAGGAGGTGCTGACTATTGTCATGAGAGTAGGGCACATACTGTCTGAAAGTCTTGGGAGGAAAGACACAGAGATTTATCACTTGCATGCATCAAAGGAACCGCACAGATCAAAGAGGATGAGAATAAAGAAGGAATCTTGTAAATATATGTGCTGCAAAAATACTTCAGGTAAGGGGGCGAGCAAGGCTTCATTGCACTCCTCTACACTGCGAAGTGCTCCATTTCCAAATCCATGTGCTTTCATATGACTCACACATCCTTTAGGTTCTCTTTTATGAGCAAAATCTTCCACAGACAGATACTTTTTGAAGCAAGATGGGCCCATGACCACACTGTGCAGATGTCAGTGAATCAGTGAGAAGTGAAGGCATTTGTCTGAAGGGAGGCTGGGGCTTTCAGCTCCGGAGTACTGAGGTCCTGGTAGGGCTTCTTTGTTTGAAAGCTGAGCTCAAATAGCTCCATTTGGTGTTCTCTTTTCCTCCTTTTCCTTCTTTGGCTTCATGTACTGCTTCAAAAACTAAACTGTGGAAAATTTTTAAACATTTGATATGGCATCAAGGAAAGAATAGCTCTGCTGATGGAAGAGAAACAGTGAGAAAAAAAGAGCGCTTTTTTTCTTCTTCTGGACTGAAAATATAATAAAAGCCTGGGCCTGGTGTGATGCGCTGTTATGCAGCGTGTTTTCTGCTGTGAGATGACAAGCAGGGGGTAGGGGGTGAGGATGGAGTTTCAGCTAATTCCATGAAACTATGCTGATTATCTGAGGTGTCAGATGTATATGTGTCAAGGAGCATTTGAGTCTTTGCTTCTTGTCAGATCATTTTTTAAATCAGGGTGCCTGGGGCCCTTCTCATACGCAAAAACAGGATATAAGCCTTCCCACCCTGAAGATTATTATCAGTTTTAAAAGTACATTTGTATACTTTCAGAAGTCTTCTTGAAATGTAACGAGGCAATTCATTTGGGGAAGGAAACAAATGTCAGCCCAAACTCAAGGCTGAACTGCAACACAAGCTTTATAAATTCTGCCTTTGAAAGAACAGACAGTGGGTCAACTTTTGTGGCCAGGGAAGCTGGCACAAACTGGATTCACTGCTTACATTTACTGTACACGAAAGGTAGGATATATACATGCTACCTGGGATAGGCACAAGTTAAAGTGGAAAGTGGTCTACTTGAAGCAGTAATTCCTTATTATGGGGATTCTGTGATTTTAGTAGATGATACTTTCCTGTCTCTTGGGTGCTTGACTTAGAGACTCCTGTAGTTTCAGATGGCTGAATTCCAGAGGGCATAAAGTCCATGTGAATTTAAAGGCCCAATTCTTGATTGTCCTGCTATGTACTTTTGATGCCTGCATTAGGCATGGTTACAAGGACACTAAGCTGACTTTAAGGATCCTACTGCAGAAGTGCTTCTCCAAAACTGCCGGCTCAGGCAGGTCTGAGATGTCTCTCCAAATGCTCAGCCCTGTGCAGAGGGTGGGAGTGT
Source organism: Oreocharis arfaki (assembly GCA_013398015.1). NCBI lineage: Eukaryota > Metazoa > Chordata > Aves > Passeriformes > Paramythiidae > Oreocharis > Oreocharis arfaki. The sequence goes on along the minus strand of VZRR01005017.1, from coordinate 164,680 downwards.
GCATGCTGCCATTTAGAAATGCTCTGCACTCATTTTCTGTGGGTAAATGAAGATGCACAGGTCCAAACTCTCAGAGAAGAAGATGTTGCAGCTACCTGTTGTGGGCAGGGACTGGTGGTTTGTGCTATCTGCAAAGAACATTTTTCCCTTGCTTTGATTCACCTGTGAATTTGCCCAAAGGTGACTCTTGAAAGTTCTTATTTGTCTTCTTGAAAACCTGAGTGATGAAGTAATATTTTAGACTCCTCTCCGTATGCCTGGAGCCAACTTCTCCAAGTTATTAAAATCTACCCAGAAACAGGTACCTTTGAAACACCAGGGCTGTAGCATCTTGCTCCTAATGCACTTAGAGCAGGAGATATAAATAAGCCTGTTCATTCCCTGTGCATGTGTTCCAGCCTCTGCAGGTCTGGGACAGAGCAGGGCACTGCTCTGCAACTGATAAACCAAGGTGCTGCCTTCAAACTTTGTCCCACTGAGTGTACAGGGCACTGCCGCTGCTTTTGAAAACCAAAAGCTGCCATTTTGTTTGTGTCCTTGCCTACCACCCTCCCTCTGGGGTTCTTTGGACGCAGTGGGACTTCTGTCACAGCTACCCGTGGTCCCCCAAGGGTCTCACCTCAGAGGAAGTTGTGTTGGAAGCGGGGGACAAACCCGATGTGAGAAGCACTAAAGGCAGACTTGTTGCCCTGCCCTCTTAGGAGCCCTGCTGCCCACGCATGGTTAGGAAGGAGTGTGAATGTAGAGGGTCCCTTGCTGTGGTCTGGCTTCTCCCATGGTGCAGAGGTTTGTAGTGGCATGTTCTATTTGGCAGCTCCCTTTTCTCTCACTTGTCTTGCACTGTCAGTGTATCTATGTATGGAAAACTGCCAGCTTTTCTTTTAAGTGCTTTTGAATACTGAAGATCATCCCCTGCTTTAAGGATTTTTGCTTGTTAGAGAAACTGCACTTTCTTACTTATATTTTCTGCTCCCTAAAGGTCTCCTATTTACAGACAATCCATCTTTGGAATGATTCAGGATGCTGAAGCAGTTGATCACTATATAAATCTTCTCATGTTTCACAGTGTATGCAGTAAACATGTATGACCCTAAAGCTGCATTGTCTTGGCACATGAAATTACTTTTTATTAAAAAATCAGGCTTTAGAAAACATTAGGCTTTTTCATTTGGGAACTGGATGAAAACACCAAAACTAGTAGTTTAAAATGTGACATTTTCTGAATTTAGTGTTCATTCTCCTTGCTACGCTGATAGGCTGGGCGATGGATACCTTTTGTATCTTGTCAGAACAGGCACTAAACCAACAATGGAATTTTGACTTCGTCCACAGCAATACAGCCTGCCTACTGCTCCACAAGGGTGGAACCAGACCAGGATGAAAGGCCACACTGCGAGGGCTGGCAGTGACCAGCCTGTCCCAAGGTGGTGGAGCCAGAAAGAATAAGAGTGGGATGGATCTGGCAGCTGCAGTACCCATCTCCTCTCACAGTCACTGAAATACATTCCATGCTTTTCTTTGTCACATGGCTGTCTTTGTCACAAGGGTCAGTTGCTACCTGCCTGCTTTTCTCCCTGGTCAGGGGACTCGCAGCACTGGACAGTCTTGTTCCCTCCATCATGTATCTCTCATCTGGCAAGTATTTGAACCATTAAGTTTGATATTTTATGGGAAGGAAGAGAGTACTAAAATTGCTGACTATTTTTACAATGATTATTAAAAGGACGCCTAGGCTACCTTTGGATCTATAATCCAGAGGTAATAATCCGTTATCGTTTCAGGTGGCCACATAAAAATAATCTTATTGGTCAAAAAGACAAAACTCAAACCCTGCAATATGGAAAACAAATGTGGAAATCTTTCACATGGCCACATACCCTTCAGCACTGATATCTTGAATTTAACACTGCCAGGGTCATTCACAGAAGTGCCTTTGCGTGACACCTTCACTGAGCAATAAGCTTTGACATCTCTCCACAGTCTTTCTCTTGGAGGAATGGGAGTAAAATCTCTGTCCACAAAAGGGAAAATACAGTGATAAGCAATGGGAAAAAGCAGCATGGATGACATGCTTTGTGTGCATGCCCTAAGTACCATTTAAACAGTGTAAAATAAACCATGATAGTTCGTTTGATAGCAGGGCAAACACAATCTTAGCCACTCACAAGAACTATCTGATAATAGTTTATACTGATGGTGAGAAAGAATACGACTGTTTTAAAGGTGGCATTTCCCTGGTTAGTAAATGGAAGGTAGTAGTCAATTGGGACTTCTCCAATGCAATCTTGAAATGCAAAATATGTATTTATTATAATATGCAATTTTAAATTGGTGTTGATCACTTAATATTGTCCATCAAGTTTTAAAAAAACGTAGATTTCTTCTTCAGATCCAAATGTTTGTGCTATCCTAATGCAGACATCTCAGCTTTTATTAATTTAAAAAGAAACATAAAAGGCCGAGAGAAAGGGTTTTCAGATATTGCATCTTTCAGGAAAAATGAGAAGTAAGAATTTTAAAGACTCAAGACAGGACATTTATTCCAACACAGCAGCATTTTAATTTTGGATAAAACGTTATCTGTTCTGGACTACTGTTACAAAAAATAAGGAAAATACCTTTCTAGAGTGGACAATGAAGCAAATGCACAGAACATGAATGCATTGGGTAGGAACATTGCAACAGCTCCCCTATGAAATACCACCACTCTGAAGTGGGTGCAAAACTCTCCATGAGAGCACTGGGACTCAGATTTCCCTCGATGCTTTCCCCTTACATGCACGAAAAGCCTGCGTGGCAGCAGCATTGCAAGTCAGTGTGCTGACACAGTGAATCATGGCATGAATTTATTTTGATACTCCTTCTGATACTGTAGTATATTTATAATTTAAATTATAAACTATGAAGAACAAGTATTGTGTCTTTTAAAAGCAGCATTCGGTATGCTAATGTTTCAATAAAGAACAGTCTTTCTGTCACACTCACAGAAATAAATGTCTCCTTGTTTCATATATGCTTTGTCAGGTTAGGGATACATTAGCAACACGATTTTTTGGTTTTTCACAATTAAATGCTTGTTACAAAGCAATAAAAACACTATTGTGGACCCACTCCACTCGGACATCTGGGACCTACATGTGTGCTGGACAGTGGATCTTCTGATTTATTTTTTTGGGTCGGTCCCTGCCTATCAGCCATTTTCTGTCTATCTGGTCAGCATCAGTGAACATGTCCCTGCTTGGTTATCTCCCAGGCATGATTAATTCACTGCGACTTAGAGGTGGGAGAAATCTTAACAGCTGTAAGGCAGTTTTAAACCTCAGGCATCCAGATCTACCCAGCCACATAGGTCAGAAAATTCAGTCTCCAGAAAATACTTGGTGATCCAATAGATAGACAAATATGGAAAGCTTCCTGGAGACCCAAAGGGTTGGGGGTTCTGGTTGGGTTTTTTGTTTGTTTGTTTGTTTGTTTTCCTTTTTAATTTTTATTTTCCTTGGAAATTACAACTTCTCCAAATGCCCAGGGAATTGAGGGAGGTATGGAATAAAAGAATGTTCATATGGCAATGTGATGGTTCGAGACAAAGTGATGCTGCTGACCATAACGAAACCTCAGTGTTATGTTTATACCTGTAGAAACCTGTGGGAAGTGAGGGGGAAAGAGAGGGAAATGTGAAAATACAATTAATTTCAATAACCTCCATGGGTATGTCCTCAGTTGACATATATATTCCCAGACAACAAGGAATATGCTGCAGGTTAGAGTGATACATAATTTCCTTCGCCTTTGCCAATGCCCCCAGCCCCACACACCAGCACGTAGCTCCTCACCTTCCATAGATCTCAGTCAGGCTCTGCTGTCTCTCCTCGGTACACGCAGTCTCAAAGATGCTCATTTTCCCCATCACTCCATCTGCAATTCTTGCTTTCTGCTTCCCCTTCATGATCATGCACTATGCTCTCCTACTAGCTTCCTTCTCTTCTCTCCCTCTCACAGCCACTAATTTCTCTCACACCTCCCTGTGTCTCTGCTTACATTAGCCAAAATTGCCATTCCTCCTCAGTGATGCAGAAGTGATGTCCCTGAGCATCAGGTAACCTCAAGTGGCTTTTCTTCCCACCTGTCCAAAGCATTCCAAGTTGTGATGGCTCACTTCTGCTACCTTCATCTACTCTTTTTGCGCTGTTCTGCATGGACAATGGATAAACATGTGAAGTGACCTCCTTGTTCAGCAGAGAAGCTCACCTCCTCCCTCACCTTCCCACGTGAGTATCCCTGACTGTGTTATTCTCCAGGTTAAATTGAAAGCCCATCTGGACAGGCAGCCTTGCCCCTGAGCATCCCTGGACTACCAAGGCAGAAGTCCCTGACTACTTGGAAATATCAGCAACCGTATTTTCCTCCGCGCTTCTAGACACTGTGCTACCCTTGTAAAAACAGATGCTTACCAAATATATGAAGTTAAAGCAGCCTCATGGGAAAGCAAGCCTGGAGCACCCCAGGCAGGGAGCCTCCCTGCTGACACCCAATTTATGCATTAGAGGGTGATAAGCGGGGAGATGCGGTGTGGAGCCATGCCGGTCTCCTGGTGGTTTTGTTGTTGTTGTAGCAACATGGTGGAGAATACCCAGACTTGCCAGTAAGTCAAGGAACAATCTCTTCCTATTATGCCAGCTCGAATACTAAACCGGCTTACAGTCACACATCTGCATGATCCTAACCTTCCCTCATTACAAACACAGTAGGGATTTACTTGCACCACACTAGCTGCATGGGGCCAATATTTTTATCCAGCAAAATCACATATTGTTACCTCCATGTGTACAGTGGAAACAGCATGAGTAATGGAACCTTTAATCCTCATTTTTCAAAATTAGATTATAGTTTTACCTTCACTTTCTCTTAGTTTTTAAATCTCTCCCAATGCCCAGCACTGAAGATGCTGCTCCCCTTCTAATCACATTCTCTGGTGGCTCCAGTCATAGCCGGCTGGAAGGGGCTGCCTATGCAGATCCTGACGACAGGAGACTGCCTGTATCACCTTCGGTCACCTTCCTTGTGTCCCTTGAAGAATTAGTTTAATCGGAGCAGATAAAGTAAATGCCACATAATGTAAAATTAAATTAAAACCTATATGCAACAACAAAGATAGTATTAAGATGTATCCATCATGCCTCCCTATCTCTGCACTTGCAGATAAACAGAGAGATTTATAAGAGATTTATAAGTTCCTGCCAGTACCAGAGGCTGGCAACATTGAATTAAGCTGCACATATTTTTCAAAACTTTTTGAAAGTAGTAAGGTCTGCACAGTGCAGTGTTTTGTACCTCCTGCCATTTTCTGGAGTGAAACGCGTTACGCAGCATAACACAGTGGATCCCGCTTCAAGGTACAAAGCAAAATCGTTGTGTGATCTACTCAGCCGCCTCACGCTCCAGTTACATCATTTCAGCCAGCACACACGTTCAACGGTGCTGCCATGTAGTATTCTTGAGGCTCTCTTAGTAAATTCCATTTAACTATTGTAAAGTAATTATTCTGCAAAATTCAGTCTGCTAGAAAGAACTAGACATCCTTGCATAACCATGGCAGCGACCATTTTTTGGTCTCCTGTAACAATGGCTAGGACATTTTCTTTGACCTGAAAATTACCATGTTTATCCTGATAGGAACAGAAAATATTGCTGGAAGCTTTGAATACTCTGTGCCAAACTGGTCTTGAATTAAATGTAAACAAAAGTCACCTGATTGAGGCACCTCCACTAACAGGAATGCTTATATTATCATGCATTAATTATTATTGTTTAAACTGCAAGATGCAGTTTGGATCTGCAGCAAATACCTGCAGACACCTTTATGCTACTCACTTTGCAAACACTAAATAAAATTATGGTCCTCCCCTATATGTCAAATGATCTCTTTCATTCACATGCATATATATATGTATATATATGTAGTATACATGTATGCAGTATCACAGTGTACAGTGTCTCAGTGATATTATCTTTGTCCTGTTCATCTCCCAGCAGCCACAGAAGAACACTCTGCTGGGTCAAAAGGCCTTGGGGTAGAAGTCAGATTCTTGCCCTAGGTGTGAATTCCTGGCCTCTCTGTCTCATTTCCAACACAAACCAATTAGGCCAGAGACAAACTTTCGCTCTCCAGTGCTGCATCGAGAAATCAAAACTACCTCCAAGTGAGAATTGTTTCTCCATCTGTAAAGGGCAGCTTGGGCCTGTTGAATGTGTTTAGTGCCCTACACCTCTCTGTCCATTGCATTCAAGGAAAGTTGTGCCCCTCACTGCCACTTCTGAAGAAAAATGTGCTGATTTCTGATGTTTGAATTTTTCAAACGGTACCTTGTGTTCAAAGACTGTGCTAGCATGCCTGCTATTCCTCATGCCTTTGCTCTTCCTACACATTTTTGGGTGTTTGAGTGCTTCTTAGTGTCTGCCAGAGCCTCCACTATGGTGGCTGGCCAGAATCCCAACTTGACAGAGACTTTACTCCTTTTTTGCCCCTTTTTATTTCTAACCCCTTGTGCAATTTTCGCTCCACTCCCCATATCTCTGCCCTCTTCAACCACCTCCACAGAGGTCAATCCCTCCTGAGACAAGCAGCACAGGGAAGGCAACCCTCCAGACAGCAAGCCATCTTTTCCCTTGCCTAGGAGCACAACTGAATGTCTGGGTTGCAGCAAAGCCCCAGAGCCTTCCAGCAGCCACGGTCTGCTCTGTGCTCTCAGCCTTCTGAGCAGAGACAGCTATAAAAAGCCTTTTACTCCGTGAGTTGATAGGTTTTCACCCAGGATCACCCGTGGATCACTGCTGTGGGATTTGTAAGCTGAGCTCTAATTAACTTAAAAAGTGTATTAAAAAAAAAGAAAGGAAAGTTGCAGGATTTGAACCAGGAAGCCCCATGAAAGCAGATCGCATATTTAATTTGCTCTGTCAGACAATAAGAAGATCAAATGATTTAAACAGTTGATGTGTTGTGAAAACACATCCTGTCGCAGCTGGGATGTGGATGGAGTCCTAATCATTCATTTCCCCTCAGAGTCATTCCCCCTCTCTGTTTGCTGTGACACCATGGAGTTTGGAGTTTAATGTGCTGGTAATTGAAAGATGCTTCTCTCAATATACTTTAAGCCAGATTTTTCAGAGAAAGAGACCCATTGTGTTTCCAATGTGTGAGTTAATGCCATTAATTTCTTGTACCCCAGTTTTGTCCTTTGCCTTGTCCCCTTGGTAAATCACCAGGAAGTTTTGTTTACAGCTTCAGTTTTTTATTCATATCCTGCTTCAATTTTTCACCCACATCCTGGTTTTCTCCCCCTCCTTTTCACTTTCCTCCTATTCTTTCTGCTTCTCACCATCTTTTCTTTCCCCTTTGAATCCAGCATCCCAGGAAGTTCAGTGAGCATGCCCTACTCAGTATTATTCATGCAGGTGTCTTACAGGGCTCTTTTAAACATGCTGTGAGGAATTGAGTTCACTCTTGGGCAAAGGTTTCTGAGGAAGGTGACTTTTATTACTCAGATGCACTGTGCAGAATACAGATAAACTTCAGTGCTCCCCTCTAACCCTCCGTCCTCTTCTAGCACTCCCAGCACAGAGAGTTATCTTCATTAACAAGCTCAAATCACCACATACTTGTGGCATCAGTGGTCAATGAGCGCACGTTTTACTTGGTCTGTGAGATGAGCTAAACGGATAAGTTACTTTCCCTGGTCAAAAACATCCTCTTTCCTTAATGGAACAGCTTAATTATTCCTTCTTTCTCCCGGTCCTGGGGGACAGATTATTGAAGACAGATGGGCACAGAAGTGTGCATACATTAGCGGGTGAGGCTGGATGCAGCCGTTCCATGGATGGGAGGGCCGACAGCTGCATGGTCGCATCCAGACACCTGGGAAATTGCCTGAGCCTACGGAGCGTGTGTGGAGCGCTGGTGACCCCGCGTTGCTCTGACGCCTTCAGCTGGGGGCCCATGGTGGCACATGAGCCCGCACATGAAATCCTGCACGGCCCCACAGCCTTGGCCACAGCCATCAGACCTGTGCAGAGGTGCAATCGCACAGACACGATGTTTAAAAAGGTCATCTCTTTGCATCAGCCTCATGTTCTCCCTTCCCTGCTGCTGTGTGACAGCCTTTCAAAATTGATGTTATTGCTGTCTCTTTTGCTGCCACTAGTTCCTGTCCTTCTGCAAACTCCCTGAAGCCAAGCTCTCTGAAGCTGTTTGTCTAGGGGGTAGCATTGCCTTCTTGTGAACGGGGGAGCCAACAAGGCTGCCACCAGAGCCCAGCTGAGGAGGGGATCCTAGATGCTTGATGCTCAGTTTCTGCGGGTGGATTTTGGGCTGTGCTGAGTGAAGAAATGTGATACTAACGTTCCATGTTTAAGGACAAATCCAGAATGATGATAACTATATACTGATCCCTGCTGTGACCAGCAGGACTTCTGCCATTCTGGTCCCAACACTAATATGAAGCTTGTCCTTGAAGACTGGCAGATCATTAAGGTGGGGATTTTAGAGTGTCCAGATGACTTAGGAACATAAATTCCATTAGCTGTATGGTTTATGTTTCTTGGCCCATTTACCACTATTTAAAATTTGTGGCATTTTGTGAATGACCTTCTTGGATGGTGTCTTACTTGAGCAACAGTGGTAACCATCACTTGTGTGCAGCTGAAACAAAGCTTGAGTCACACGAATCACACAGATTCTCCCTACACTGTGTCTGTGACTAGAGTCACGCACTGCAAAGTCTCATAACTAACTTCAAACATTCATCAGTCTTCAGGGGGACTCGGCCATCCAGATCTAAGAGCTTGGTTACTTGTGTTGTGAGGTTGCTTCAGCACATCTCTATAAAAGTGCCGCTGTGCTTTGATAGTGCAAATGATCAGGACGATGGAAGTGCAAATGATCAGGATGTTAAGTGCATCCACTGCACTGGTGAGGGGGGCCCGAATTTTTTTTCCAGGAGCCCACTGGCTCATCACTGAGTGGTGGCGTGTAAGAAATACGCCTCATATCATCCTGTGTGACATGAATCCTTTATTGGGAAACTCCCTGGGATGGAGGGGCCATGCTCCTGTTTGTCTCAGTGAAGCATCTAAAACCAGTTTCCCAAACTGTAATGAGGACTGTGACAAAAAGCAACCAAAAGAACAAATACTCTAAGAGTTAGCTCAGACAGTAGCAGTGCTCTCTAGCTAGTGAGCAAAGCCAAATACAGATTGTCAGCCCTCTTTTTTTTTTTCCCCCTTCTTTTTTTTTTTATTGAGGGGACCCCGTGATTAGTGGTTTCATTAATCCTCCCACAGAGATAGTTAGAAAACTTTGAAATAAAGTCAGCTGCTGGAAACCCTGTCTGGAGTCTGCACACCCTAATTTGCATTTTGATTTCTGTGATTTAACTGAAGGCACAGGTTGTCACTGCCAAACATCCGTCGCCTACCGAGGGATATACAAGGTAGAACTGCCCAAAGCAGCCTGACTTATGAGGACTGCCACGGCAACACAACCAATGCATCCCTAAACATTTAGTAATAAAAAATCTGTTGTTCTTTAGTCGCCAGGATTTAACAAGCCTAATCCCTAGGAGAGGTGATAAAAATTCATTAATCTAATTAAATACTTCTTATTGCCAAAGTGACTTTGTAGAGGAGCATTGCTGAAGGATAAGTGCAAAGTAAAATGGAGTCCCAGCAGAGAAACAAACGTTAGACTTCAGCAAGCTGGTACACGCTTCATTAAACTCATAATTATCCTTTGGTTCTAAGTAGCTGATAATATTTAATGAGTATCCAAGATAATTTAAAGAAAATGTTTACTAATGAGGAACAAACAGTGCTATGGAAAACTGATATCTGGGGTACCATAGCCGTGTATCTTACCCATATCTTGTGTTCTTGCTTTTGTACAAGTGATTTAAATGTTCTTTTTAAACTGTTTTAGTACCGGCTAGTGTTGCTGGTTTCACTGAGATCCCTTGTGAGCTACAAGGCACCCAAGGGAGAAAAGGATGGGCTGGGGAGCAGGCAGTGCTGCAGAGAACAACAGGTAAAATAAACCCGAGGGGCCTGAGCACAGACTAGGGAGTAAGGATTGGGATCTCTCAGTGGTGTCGGGGGGCAGTTTGGCTAGGATTTTCCTAAACTTTAACTTCTGGGTTCTAGACTGTGAGGGAACTTAGTTTTTGACTCCATGCAGCATATTTGTGTGGTCAAGGTGAATGCCCTGCAATCTGTGTAGTTATTATCATTAAATTTGATAGAAGAATTATTTGACTCCTGACAACCTACATATCATCTGTTGGCAAGTGAAGCAGGATAGCCAGCCAAGCACTGGCTGATTGCTTTCCTCCAATATGCCTTTACAGGGATTGGTTTCTTCTTCACTAGGGATTTGTGGCTTCCAGATCAGCATACTCTGCATTGGAGATACAGCACGCATTTTCTTTGCCTTTGCATCCTGCGAAGATGCAGCTGTGCATCTTCCTAGAACAGAAGAGTTGATCTGTATTTAAAAGATGTCAGGGAAGAAGATTAACTGTCTTGTGCGGATGCTAAGGTGATGAGAAGTAGGAAGCGAATGGGTGATGAGAAAATGATCACCATTGGAGACTATCCACCTCTTGTGAGTGCTTTGCTTCTGCTCTGGGCAGCAGCCTACATCCTCCCTCACAGACCCGGGGGCCACGACACAGCTCCCTCCTGCTGGCTGGCTCCCACTCCCACTCCTATTTGCAGATGTGCTACTTTGAGGAGTCTGCTGTGTTTGCTTCCCCAAAACAGAATGCCCAGAGTGAGCTGTAGTGACTCAAATCAGCATTGTCACACCACAGCATCATCTATTTTATATGCAGCAGCCAGAGCAAAAAGAAACAACCTGTATTGGCCATGCCTGGCCCACAGTCTGCCATCTCCCTTGGGATGAGAGCTAGCCTGGTTTGTCACTGATGGATCCATTTCTGGGACCTGGCATTACTTTTACTAACACCATGTCCCTCCCTGCTCAGCCATTTTTCTGAGGTTGTCCAACTGAAGGGGCACAACCCTGCCTTCAGATAAGGGTGGTCGTGCCCAGTGTGAACAGGACCAAACTTAATATGTGAGTTTTCGGGTGAACATCAGCTGCTGAGCTCTCTAAAATCATTGAATGCTTTCCTGCCGTGTGTGGCAAACTCTGATAGCAGCCAACACTTTGAAACCAGATAGCAAACAGCAGGGCAGAAGCAGGCATAAATACAAAATTAATGTAGATATTTCTCACTTTCTCATCATAGCAGAAAAACAGCCTCTTTTCCAAAATGCCTGCATATAGCCTTGTGTCCTGATGGCGTACATATATTATTGCAGGTATTTTGGTGCTGGAATGAAAGGAAATGGGGGCTGTGTGGATTAGGAGACCACATGCATGTGCCTATTTTATGACTGTGATTATCTTTGTAAGGTGCTTAAATGCTGCAAGTGTAGCGTCCTATAAATGGGTGGGCAGATTAGATTAGATCTGCAGTTCTCAGCAAGGGAGTTTATACCTGCTTGGCTCACTTGGAGGCTGAGTTTCTCTTTAAATGCAGTATTGCTAGCTGTTTCTTATGCCCTTTATCAACTGAGTTTCCAACCAGCAGCCTCATAGGGCTTGATGCTGTATCTTTGATCTCAGATAGATTTTTGTATATAAAATCATATTTCACACCAGCTTTGCAAGCTGTTATGTTAATTCATTGGCTGTCTACTATCCTGGCTGCTATAAACACAATAAATACAGCATAAGGAATATATAAAGTAACACCCATCCATACACCCAGTCTTGCTCCTGAAGCAAAATCCAGGGCAAAGTGTTCATGTGGGGGAAGCCCCTTATTTTCTTCCACATCTGTATGTATCAGATTTTCAATTTTTGTCTGATGGAAGCCTGATGATTTCAGAGGGGTTGAAAAATAGCTGGTGCTTGGACCATAATGACTGTGCTACTGTTGTATCACAGTGCTTCACTGAAGCTGGGACTCCCGTTCAGACAGATTGGCAGGGTGCCTGGACATGTTTTTTTGTTGAGTTTGTTGGGTTGGTAAGCAGGAATTGGGTAAATTGCTCTTTTGCAATATTTGTGAGCCTTGCAACTGGTCATTGGCTTTAAAGCAAGAAAAGCATCCTTCTGACAGCTGCGTTTCCTGTGTTTGACAGCAGCACTGCAGCTGAGTTTCCTGTTTTGCCCTGAGAAGATCCCAAACTAGAGAGTGGTCACCAGCCTATGGAAAAGAAACTGCCTGTTCCCATTTGGAGAACACAGGCACAGGAATGAGAACGGCTTATGTACCTCCTCTTGGAGGCAGGGAAAGAGTCACAGAATTGTCCCAGCTTTTTACAAGTTGGTTCCTTTCAGATTCCAGAGCACCCCTCCTCTTTAGCATCTCACAGCTGAACAGATAGGTTGATGTGTTTACAACTACCGTGAAGGGTAGAGTTAAGTGTAACAGTGATGCGAGCTTCAGAGCTCAGTGTAATATAATGTTACCCTTGTGAAATGCAATTATTTCAGCTCTTGTTTTTAAACAGTTGTTTTTCTCAGTGTGAAAGCTAAATCACGTAACATAACAATGTTATTCATAAAGATGCGAGTTTTTTGTTCCCAGCAAATTCGCTTTGATTTTAAAGGGGAAATCAGATGTAAACAAAACTTTCCTTAAAATCTACATAAAGCAATAGCCAAAAATGCCCTTTAACTAGCCAGACCATTCAAGCAAGTCTAAAAGGAACACCTATTCCTTTTGTTTCACATAAACACATGAGGTGAGGGGTAGCATGGTTTTAGAGCTTTCTGGTCCATCTAATTTTCTCTTTGCACCAAAATTGTCATTGGTTTTAGTGAGGAAATACTGTGTAATAGCATTTAAAGTAGATTATGATTATAGGTTTAGGGCCTTACCCTGACTCTTATTGTTAACTCCAGGTGTTTCAGAGAGGTATTTGAAAAAAGGTGACTACTGCACTGTCCTGTCATGCTGGAAGCTAAAGCATGTTGAAGGACTGCTCATGGGTACCTGCTTCCAGAGAGGTGCAGTGTGTGCTCTGCCCCTTGCCTGTCCTGCTGGCACCAGACGGGCTGTCAAGACCTGGAAGGCTTTGTGTGGGCTCTGATGCCCACTTCAGCTCACACAGGGAAGCAACAGTCAAGGTAACTGAAGCAGTGAGTTTGCAGAAATACAGATAAACAGAGAAACAAAAAACCTTCTGGATTTTTTTTCTATGCTGACATGAAAAAATACAGCAGTTTCAACTCTTTGAGCCCAAACCACTGCACCCAAAACAACCACAAACTGGAATTTTATTACAGTGATGAAAACATAAGGAGAAAATAGTAGAATATTAACAAAAAGTTGAAATTACAGCTGAGGAACAGATCCCTCTTATTACCTGGTAAATTAACCCTTTAATGTGTTCTTTATAGTTTGATATATAACTTCTGACTCCCACAATTGAGATTTAATTGCAATACTGCCAAAGTTTCAAAGGTAGCTTTTGAAAACAGCCATCGTTTCAGTAGGACCGGCTGAAGGGAAAGACTTTCTCCTCAATAATTCATGAACAGCACATATTAAGTATCCAATGTGTGCCAGGTAATTGCACTGAGATACTAGGTTTTCACACTAGGTAAACAAATAACTATAATGGAAACCCAGCTGATTAATGGTCAGCTAAGAGCAACTGTAAGCAGTGGGCTTCATTTCCAAAACCTAAGACAGTTTTTGGGGTAGAAAATAGCTGCTGTGTATAAGTAGGCTGAAGGTTGCAAGGTTTGCTGAGATGGAAACTAGAAGCCTATAAATAGGAAGGCCATAGAAGGGCAGAGGAAAAGACAGAGGATGCTGATGTGTGAGATGTTCTCTCGCTGCTCAAAGATCAAGAATTAGTGTGGATGATGGTTTGTGTGTTAAACAGGGTGGGAAAGTTGATCTGACAGCCCTGTCTCTGAAAAGTTTGAGCATGAAGGAAAATGCTTTGGTTATGTCTGCACCACGGACAAGGGTAACAGTGTGCAATATGTCACTTGATATAAAGTCTGTCTGTCTAAAGTCTTTGCGTAACATAAGAACTAGGTATAGAGATATAAGTTTTATTTCACTGTCTGGTTTTTCCTCCTCTGTTTCCCTCCAGCTCTTTAAATATTTCTCTTTCCGTTCAAGTTTTCATCCCTTTGGCTGGGGGCATAAGGAGAGGGCACTGCACTGAAAAACAGACCATGTTCAGGAACCCAAATGCTCTTTCCAGCCCTGCTACCTGCTCGCTGAGCAAGCCTGGGCACACCAGCCTCCCTGCCTGCAGCCTGGGGCCAGCACTACTGCTCAGCACCCTGGGATCGGCTGGTGAGCAGCCCTGCATCAGCCCTGGATTTATTCCATCTGTTATTAATGACGACCCCGAAGGACTGAAAGGAAACTGCCTCTGCTTCCCTTGTGGGTCAGTGACACACTGGTGAACTCAGTTTGTTTTCCAGCATCAGATGTCCGTGGCCGAAGCCTTGTCCTCTCCCTGGCCGTTCGCAGGGCAGGGGGGCCAGAGGGTGTGAGCGGGGAGCCTCCATCAGCAGATGCTTGTGCATGTGGGACACATTGTCTGTGGTGCAAGGGTTGCTGCAAGAGAAACCTGAAGGCTTTATAATGCCTTTCGTATGGAAAGTGCCTTCATATAGTTTGAAGGATTGGGTCAAACTAACCTGCAGCAGGGATGTATTCATTTTTGCATGTAAGACTTCACAGCTGTTGTGTCACGGGCACAGCATAGCGTTCTCTCAAATTGTTTGTAATTCAGCATTTAAAATGATATGGTGGTGTAAGTTAAGCAATTATCAAGACCTCAATTCCAAGACACAGAGGTTCCAGGTTGTAGGTCTCATGAGTTTTATTTACTTTAATTCATGTCAGCTCATTACCAACCTCATCAGGGAGTGCAGACTTAAAAGTAAGCCTGGATCAGTCATTATTCTAGGTACACACATGTGGATTAAGGGTCTTTTCATCTATACAGTTTGGGAAAGCGGAGCAGAAATCTATATTGTTTCACTTTCCATTATTCAAATTTGTAAAATAATTTTTAGATGAGTCAGGGAGGCCATGGAGATCACTAATAACATCTCCTGTATCAGAAGTAATTTGGTTTGTAACTCTCTATGATCAGATCAAATAATCCTTTTATACCTGACCAAAATTGCTTTGTAGGGTTCATGTGCTATTGCTAATAATTATCATCACAGTGTGTCTTTGAACTATTAGGCATTATGTTATACACATTTTTATGATGAGGGTGTTGGAACCAGAGACCTGATGTTTCCTTTTGATGGATTCCCTGAAACACAAGTACTTTTCTTAAAGTGTGTCCATTATTGGAATCTCTTTCAAACTACAAGTCAGCCTTCAAGTTCAGAAAGATGTCATGGTACCCCCATGACCCCAGCCTCCTTCTTCTGCTGCAGATATCCACTTGGTTTGACTCAGTCTTACTGACTTCTCTTGGTAAGGATAACAACCAACTTTAAAAAACAGATAATCTGGTATTTAATTGACCATTATCCTTTTAATTCTGACACATGTTGTGTCAAAGTAAGAATGCAGAATCTCTAAATTACTGCAGGAAGGTGTGAACTTAAGCTTTAGTCCTTCTGGGTTTTTTGGTAAAACTGTGGACAAACTTCTTAATCTTTGCAAAGTTATGTCTCTGTCCCTAGGGATTTCTTGCTGCATTAAATCTCCCAGCTACGTTTCTCATTTGGGGCATCATTCTGCACAGGTGGAGAAATATGATTCTGGTTTCCTCTAGAAAGCTTCACTTTATTCAGATTTCAACATAAAACATAGTAACTGTTGGTGTGCTAGTCAAAATTTTGTAATTTATTGGCCCTGTGCTAATGAACACTGAGGTGCAGACTTTTCACACCACCTTCCATACACATGTTGATCCAAATCCTGTAAAATACCATTTTGTAATTTTAACCACTATATTCACTTCAATGCAAGACTGACATCCCCATATGTGTTTATGAGATGCATCTGTCACTGTGACGTTATACCTCGCACATTTTTGATAAGGCTTCTACTGTGGGGTCCCCCCTGGGATTCTGCAGTCCTCTGATAGTGGATGAGAAGATCCTGGAGGCTGAAGCCTGCAGCTGGTCAGACTACTGAATCCTAGGTGCCAGCCAACAGGATATTTAAGCCTTATGCATGTTATAACAATGAGGGCAAATAAGAGAAGCCAGTATGATGTACTTTAAAAAAAAAAGGATTTGAGCTTTTTTTCCAGGGGCAGGGAATTGCAGAGTTTGAGGGGCTGCCTGAGTCTGGCTCCTGCCAGCTTTACCTTTGAGTTAAACAGCCAAAGTGTCCTATTTAAAAGCTGACGTAAAAATGAGGCAGGTAGGGAGAGATCATTTCTCAGATAATCTGGAGTCAGGCCATTTAGGCCTTAGCAGATTGTAACTGATATCTTGATTTTCACAAGGAAGAAAATGGGTGGCCAGCACAAAGTAATGAAAGGCTTTATTACCACATGGTACCTTAGAAAGCTCCTTCGTTGTGCAGTGACAAAGAACTAAAAATTGCTTAATCAGATCAGTCTAGAAAAGATAAAACGAGTAAAAAAATAAATCAAACTTTGCCAAGAACTTGAAGACAGAAGTAGAAAAAGGCACAGGCTGGTGCATCACAGGAGGTCCCTTCCCTCCCTCGTCCTTTGCTGCACAGAAACTCTGGCTCTGAGGATCCCCCCCAAGGGGGTACCTCTCTGTTCTCTTGCTCTGTACTCATCCCAAACTGCAGATTCTGCCTCTGCTGAGTTGATCGCTTCTGGGTTTTATCCTGTTTGCAGCAGAAAAATAGCAGGGAAGACAAGCAGGGAGTAAATGCTCCCGTAAAGGCTGCAGAGTCCTGTTATGTGAGAGAGCCTCAGCACCAGTAGCTGGTGCTTGTTTTCCCTCACTTTTGGTGGAAAAGTATGTCAACGGATGTCAAGGTAAATTCTTCTCTTCCTCTCTTTCTTCCCTTCCCCCCATCCCTCCTCCTTCAAGTCTGTCTTTGTGTCATCTCTTCAAAGTACACTACCTGTAAAATATTGATTCACAGCAGGCTGAGCTGCCAGGTTTAGATTTCTTTTTCACTGGCAGCAATAATAAACTACTACAGACAGTGCAGGCTCAGTACCAGCCTCATCATTGCACCACAAGCACATCGGTCTGTCTTATGCGTGACTCAACATAATGAAACAAGGACCCAGAGGTATCTCTAAAGGAAGAGGGAACTGAGAAACAACCACAGGGGACATCAAAGGAGCCTAAGGAGGCTGTGAGCTGAGGATGTAGCAAGTGCCACCTTAAACAGCAGTAACAGCAGCTCTGTTTATTCAAAATAACTTGTCAGAAAAAAACAATACAATAAAACAACTGGTGCCACTTGAGACTGGAAATCTAGAATAAACAAACTCTCTTCTTCCTCTGTTCAGCCTAAAAACAGGAATACCACCCACTCCTAGCTATCTTCATAGTCTTTATGTTGTTGAAAAAAAGTGTCAGGAATGATTACAGGAAGGTAAAAAGTCGCTCAATAGCTTATGGCAGTGCTATGAAAATTGTGCCTGGTGGGAGCAATGGATAGACATACACGGTGTATGAAATGTATTCCAATTTGATCAGAGGCAAGGGTTTCTTGCCTTATGAGCTGTATAAAGAGTAAGGCAGAGGTTTTGGTGTAAACCAGGGTCCCATGCTGGCACTTCCCTCTTTGGTGTGCACTCACTGGAGTACTTGAAGATGCAAGTAATAAAGCCAGGCAAAGGACAGATGTAAAACGTTCTTTGCTGAGGGAAAAAAGATGGAGCAAGGTATTATTTTCCTTACTGTAATACCCACATATATTTTGATTTGTTTATACTTGTATTTATCTTTAACTGTGGCTGTTCTAAGCAGTTCTCATACACAAGCAATGGGAAAATGTCATATGATCTCTTCTAGATTTTTCTGCCACTTGCCTCACATTAAAAAAATTGGGGGAAGGGGAAGAAAGCAAGCAATGCCAATAAATTGATAGGAACAGTCAATGATTCCAGCTTTGCATTGTTTTCCTGAAGCTTTCAGAAAGCAATGGAGGCTGCCTTGACATGCAGTGTTGAAACTCTGAATGGCTGTGGCACCCCACAGATATCACACCTGGCATCCTACACTTCCAGTGGAGCCAGAATGCATATTTAAGCCCAGAAATTACAGTTCTGTGAATTGTCATCTGATCCCCTGAACTTTCAGGGCACCACCCCTTGGGAACCCCTTCCAGCACGGGACTCAGATAAAACAAGAAGCCACTGCTGCAACATGGTCAGTAGGCTGAAAATTTGGCTGTGTCCAAACAGATGCTAATACCTGAGGGGCTTGGAAAGCACTGAAAGAGGGGCTATTGCCTGGATTTAGATATCCTCAGATGTCTGTCTCCAAGACAGCCACTCCAGCATGAGCTGATGAAGAAGAAGGGGAACTTCCACTGTACAGTGTTTAAGCTGCTATCTGAGAGAGGTACCCAAAAATTGTCACATGCACAGACATTCACGTATAAGCCTGGCTTGGTGTAAAGTACCCAGAAATTACAACCTGTGTACCCAAAATAATGAAGTTATTTTAAGAATATTGAGATTTTAAGAAGAACGCATATAAAGGACTTACATAGTTTCAAATACTTAGCAGTTTTAAGGTGCTCTAAGACCATGCTTCCATCTTTTTCCAGGATCCTAGGTCCTGAAAAGGCAGTTATCCCCAGCAAAGGTGGATTTGCTACGGATGTCTCGCTTCCCTCTGCTACAGCTCCCTTGTATCTCTCTCACCGTGTCACTGAGTCGTGTTACCACTGCTCCTCCTTGTGTCCCACAGTCCCCCCAGTGCCAGGTCAGCCACCTGCTGCTGGGATTTGTGGCCAGTTGCCAGCTGCAGAACTCACACTGTGTGTGGCAGCAATTTGTGTCTCTACTCCTTACCCAGCCACAGATTTTCTCAAAGCTCGTCAGAATACCATGTCTTCACAAAATCTCTCTGCTCCGGCCAATGGGATCACGAGCTGCGAAGAAACAAGGGGTGTGTAAACATCATCCTGTGTACTGAGGCTCATACTAAACACAAACCCACTCAGTTCCAAGGTAAACCCTTTTCCCAAGATTCAGGTCTCAATGGTAAAAACAAAGCCAAGAGATAGCTATGATGCAGTTACAATTTCTGCCTGGCCCTGACTGCTACCTGTATGGATTCGTCATTCAATAGAAATAATTTAGTGCCAGATTTTGTCACTGTCTTTGCTGCTGAGCAGTGCAATAGAGCCGCTGTCCTCCCTGGTGGAGCTGGTTTTTCTTGCTGCATCCACATACCATTGCTCATGGGTGCAATCTCAGGGAGGAGAGACTGCCGCTGCAGGAGACCATCCTCAGAGGAGCCTGGGTGCCTCCATGGGCAGTGCAGGAGCTGCTTGGCAGGAGTGGGCTCCAGCACCGGTCCCCCTGCGAGCCGGCCCATTTGCATGGTGCTGCATCAGCATTCCCCACACTGATAGACCCCCACCCAGGTCTGCCTGGGCCACTGTCACCGCCCCACTGGGAGCAAGCGGCAGGATTGGAGCCTTCTGGGTCAGGAAACCTTCATGCAGGCAGGCAGCAGCAAGAAAGGAATAACACAAACGTGCTCATGAAGCCACAGGAGAAAACAAGACAAGATACCCTGTGTTTGTAGTTGTCTTGTTTTGACAGCATTTTGGATGAAACCTAGCCCTGAGCATAGGCATAGACCAACACCTGGGTGTCCATTACCATTTCTAATCAGGCCTCCAGATGAATAGTTGTGTGGAAGTCCATCCCTGGCATA
The DNA here is from genome assembly GCA_013398015.1 of Oreocharis arfaki. Taxonomy (NCBI): domain Eukaryota; kingdom Metazoa; phylum Chordata; class Aves; order Passeriformes; family Paramythiidae; genus Oreocharis; species Oreocharis arfaki. The sequence goes on along the minus strand of VZRR01005017.1, from coordinate 144,783 downwards.
GCAATTTCATCCTGCATTCTCCCAAAGGCACGGACTTAGGTGGGGTGAACACAATAGATCCCTCCATTGCCCCTCTAATCCTTTCAGAGCTGTGCAGAAGGCTCTCAGCAGATAAAGCGACAACACCCAGATTTATTTTTCAGCATCACTTTAATAAATATGAGAATACCAGTAGCTGTCTTCCAAGGCATGCTCTCCAGTGTGACCTCCTTTTTTATCATGGGCTACGAATTTGGCTCTTCATTTTGTGTTCTGTTCAGCAGTGAGCACTCTGCTGTCAGTCAGGAAAGGATGCTGGCAGGGAACAGCACAAGATGGTGCTGCTGACAGTCCTCTGTAAAGCAAAGTGGAGAGCCCAATGCAAGCATTTCCCTCTCCTTCACTCTCAGAAACAATTCAATGCCTTGCCACTGGCGGGGCTCTGCTGAGACTTTTCTGGGGGTGATGTAAATCACATCAGTGTTCTTAGCCCTCTTCCATCAGAGTAGATGGGAAAGGGCAACACAAGTGTTGTTCCCTCCCTTGAGCAGATCAGGTGAGGGTCAAGGAAACAGCGGTTAGCTCCTTCCTCATGTGGCAAGGGAGGTGGTGGAGGATGCAGGAGAGGTGGGCTTGGTCCCTGGGTGGGCTCATAATGTTTAGTCTCAACTCTTGAGGCTGCCCCTAAAGCAAGGATTTCTGTTTTGCTTGTGCCTCAGCCACCACAAATATCCTTAAGAGTCAAGAGAAGTTGGTAAACAACTCAAGATCTGATAGCTCATTTTTAACCCTTTGCCTATACCCTTCGCTTCTCCTCAGTGCACTTGGGCCCTGCTGAGTGAGAGTGGAGATCTGGTGGATGGGGTGAGAGAGTGGTGTGATTGTGTTGCACCACTCCTGGAGAGGGATAATTGCAGCTCTCAAGGACCAGAGGCACTGAAGTTTTGTTACATTTACCTTTTGTCTGTATTACCAGATTGCAAGTTGCTCTAAAAGAAGAGAAAAAAAAAAAAGAAAAATACTTGAGGAGCCTTGAAAGTTAAAACAATTGAGTCAGAGCAACACATTTAAAATGGAGATGCTCCCTGTTTAATTGCAGGCAATGTCAAAGGTAGTCCCTCCCCGACAGGGAACAGCCCTTACTTTTCTCTTCCATCCCTGCTTTCCCATTTCTGGCTTACAACATCAAAGCTTAAAGGTGGTTCTTAAAGGAACCACTTAAAAGTGGTTCTCCCCCACTAAAAAAAACCAACAAAACAACCAACCAACCAACCAAAACCAACCAACCAACCAAAACCAAGAAAAAAGCCACAAAAGAAAAAGAAAGAAAAGAGAAGTTCCAGCCTTTTTATTTTTTGAGGCTGCCTCTCCATTTACTTACTGTCCACTCTTCCTTCCCTGCACTTTTAATAAGGCAGCATAAGCATCTTTGAGGGATGCTCCCTGGTCTGCACTTCACTGCCTGATACTCACAGATCTCTTACCTCTTTTCTGGCTGGGGTCCATGGGGCAGAAAGCAGGTACAGGCTTCTGGTGAGGATGTGAGCCTGGATTTAGAGATCCCATTGCTCTGACACAGTGAGTGTGAATACACAAAGGAAAGATAAATGAGCACGTATAAAGGAGTAATTTTTTTTCCAAATCTTTTTGTAATCGTGGTAGTTTGACCCTGGCTGGACACCAGGTGCCCATCCAATCTGCTCTATCACCCCCCTCTGCAGCTGGACAGAGAGAGAAAACATAAGGATGACTTGTGGGTTGGGGCAATGACAAGGAGAGATCACTTGTCAATTACCATCATGAGCAAAACAGACTCAACTTGGGGAAATCAGTTTAATTTATTAACGAACAAATCAAAGCAGGATGATGAGAAAATAAAAATACACCTTCCCCACACCCCTGACTTCTTCCCAGGTTCAGCTTTACTCCCAAATTTTCTACCTTCTCCCTCTCAGTGGTAGTGGAGGCTGTGGTCAGTTCATCACAGGTTGTCTCTGCTACACCTTCCTCCTCACTCCTCATACTCTTTCCCTGCTCCAGAGTGGGGTCCCTCTCACAAGAAACAATCATCCACAGACTTCTTCACTGTGACTCCTTCCCACTGGTTGTAGTGGATAGTCTTCACAAACTGCTCTAGTGTAGATCATTCATGAAAAGACTGCTCCAACATGGGTTCCCTATGGGGTCACAAGACCTTCCAGGAGCCTCTTCCAGCATGGACTCCTCTCTCCACGGGTCCAGAGGTCCAGACAGGAGCCTGTTCCAGCACAAGCATCCCATAGGGTCACAGTCTCCACCTGGTCTGGCAAGGGATCCCTCTGTGGGCTGCAGCGGAAATCTGCTCCATTGAGGATCTCCATGGACTGCAGGGACACAGCTGCCTCACCACGGTCTGCACCAGGGGCTGCAGGGGAGACTCTGCTCTGGTGCCTCCTCTTTGTTCATTGACCTCGATGCCTGCAGAGATGTTTCTCACACATACTCCCACTCCTCTCTGGCTGCAGCCACAGCTGCACAGTAACTATACCCACCCCCGTCCCCTTCCCCATCTTAAATCTGTCATCCCAGAGGTGCCACAATCTTTGCTGACAGGCTTGGACTTGGCCAGCAGTGGGTCTGTCCTGGAGCCAGATGGCACTGGCTCTTTAGGACATAGAGGAAGCTTCTGGCAGCTTCTCACAGAAACCACCCCTGTAGCCCCCCACAACCAAAACTTGGCCCTGCAAAACCAATACAGTATTTCTCTTTCTTTCCTTAAGAATTTATGAGTTTGTCCTAGCAATGTGTGCTTGATCTTTCCTCCTTTATTATGGGTTTATAGCAGATACTAAGCCTGTCTGATAAATTTAGACTTGATTCAAGTTCATATTTTAACATCTTTTGTGTTTTCTGTGAAGGCCTCATGACTGCTGTCTTTTAAATCGATTCTTGGTTTCGTGCTATAGACATCAAAATTTTGCTCATGATTTAATTCAGAGTCTCTGTTCCTTGTTCTCATCAGTCATTAAAAGCTCAGCCATTCACCAGAGGTTTGTCTTTTGTGGTACTTTTTGGTCACAGCTTCTTTTTCTCTGAGGAAAGGGTCTCAATGAAGAGCTGTGATTTAAGAATTAAGGCGATGGCTCTGTGCAGAAAGCATTCCAGAAAGCTCTTTTTGATTTTCCATTTCCCTATGAGGGCTTTTAAGGAATTTTTTTTAGTGGAAATACTCTATTTTTGTTGAAATAGAATTGACAACACACTTGGTGATGCTGTCTTGATTATAGGGGAAAGTTAATCTTGATCATTAGAAACAGGGCATTTTGTCACTTGTGTTTGTGCTGATTTCTGTTTCTCAGGTGGTAATTGCTCCTCATATTCTTTTCTCACACGGTAACAAGGAAGAAATGGTATTCAGGCAATTTCTTCACTTATTCTATATCACTTATTCTTTTTCCCCTATTGTTGACTCCGCCACAGTTTTCCCACAGCTGTTTTACAAAGACAAAGTAGTTTGCAGAGCTGAGATGTATTCTTCCATAAGTGGCATCCTTTCCCAGCCTTTTCCAAAGCACTTCTCCTACCGTTGACGTTACAGATGGATGAAAGCACTGTGCAGTGCACTCAGGGCTTCGTCATCCCGTGTGCAGGACTGGTGCCTGCAGTACTAATGCAAAGCTAATAGGCACAGAGAAGTAGCTGAAAAAATGAATGAGTGCTAGGGAGGAGCATTTGAGAGGAAGAAAATTAGGAAGTCAAAAGTACAAAATGCCGTTTTAGGACAATAACTCTGAAGAAGTAGAAAGTAGACCCTTACAAGTGCATGATATATAAAAGCTGGTGCAATCACGCCTTAATTTCTGGCTTCCAAAGGGAAGGACACAACTGCACAGGCTGTTTTGAGTGTTCTTCAAATTGAAGAACCAAGACCATTCAGGTATCGTGCTTCCTTTGCCATTTCACCATATTCCCAAGAAGGCATCAAGTCCATGGCTAGGTGTTGACGTGTTTTCCTTCAACTTGTTAACTGTAGCACTGATCTGTTAAGACTACCCCACAAAACCCATAATAAAAAATAGCACAGCAAGACTACAACTTGCTGAAAATACTGTAGAAAGGGCTCTGCTCCCAGGTAATGGGAATACTCAAGGCTTACACCAGTTGGCCAAATTTGGCCACAACATTCATGGGGAAAAACATGTCTTTTGAAACTGTAACAAACATTAAATAAAGCAGAAACACTGGTACTGTGCATCTGTAATGCTAAATATTCAGATGTGAAGATTAGTTACCCATTGAGCAGTTGTAAAATGATGAGAAATAAACGACTGAAGTCATTCCAAGCTGAGGCAGGATACACGTCCCTAAAACCTCTCTCCCCCAAAATATCTTCATGGTAAGCAAAAGCCACATGTAACAGTCAAAAGAATCAAAATCAATCTCTCTAACATTTGATGATTATTCAGAATGTTCTAGGGTATACGCCAGAGGGAGGCAGGGAAGAATAAGCCAAGTTTTTGCTAGGCCAATGCTTTCTTAACCATGTTTCTGAATTTAGTGTAATACACTCATCACTTGTCAGGCACAGTGCTGGTCACCAGCATCACTGAGGGAGAGGACTAGATCACATGGCTAAGTAGTAGGAACTGTGCTTAGCTATTGTTCTCTGAAACAGCTGTTGGTAAAATCCCTCTGCTACACAGGGAGATTTCAACAGCTGGAATAACTGACATTGTCAGAAGGTGTGATGCAGTGGCTTTCTCCTGGATGGGGACAAGCTCAGGACATGTAGAAAATGGGGTGAGAGGAATGGGAAATTACTGGGGCAGGGCATTGATTGGTTCTTTTCTTACTCTTCTTGCTAGGCCCCAATCCTGGTCACTGCCAAGGAGCAGAGAGCCCAAAGATCCTTTGATTTGCATCTGAAGAGCAGCTCTGTTGCTCTGTGTGAAATGAATCTGTCTCAGCTATGGCAACATTTAGAGGCTGTAATTTGCACAGGCTTCTGTTCTCAGTTGATGCACATCAGCCTGATGAAGTTCTAAATGCTTTTCCTTGGCATGTGGAATGCCCACTCTTTGTCCCTCCTTCCTGAGGGCAGCACACACCTTGCCCCATACGGGGCTTTGCTAGCACTGCTCACACTCTTCAGTCTGTTTTATATTCCTGCAGTGTAAGACCAAAGGTTTCCACTAAAACAGGAATCCTGAAAAGCTGGAACCAGGCAGATGAAATACTTTGAAGCAAAGTGTATGTCTTACTCCTTCGAGCAAAGGTAGATGGCACAGTAAACATTCCAGCACCATCAGTGCAGTTTCTGCCGGTGCTGAATATTGACTGCAGAAATCTACCTGACCACATAACATCTTTAGCAAAGCATCTCACTTTCAGAAATGAAACTGTCCATTAAACTTGTTGGCTACACTTCAGCTGGCTCCCAAAGTGAAGCAGATGTTCACACTACTTTCTCTAGCAATGTTTGCCTGTTTTTCCATACCTGTAAGTCAGTGCTAGGCAGGGGCTGGTGGTTCCCATGTGGTTGGGTTTGCTGGTGGCTGGGGGCACCAGGGGTGGCTTTGTCCAGTTTGGGCACAGTTTGACCGTAAAAAACCGTGGCTGATTTAGGGCCTGACTGAGAAATGTCTGCTGACAGGGTGTGCTGCTCTACATCTGCTTTCCTGGCTCTGGGTCCCACCTCTCATCCTCCAGTACATTTGTGTCAACTCTGCAGGGTTTCCCAGGAAGGCTGTAGAGCTGTAGCTGTAAATGTTCCTTGCCCATTGCAGAGGCCAAAAGGATTGCTGCTGAAGATGGCACTCATTGCCATCACAGTTTAAGTTTTTTGTGCACTGGAGGAGGATTATCAGAAAAGTTACAGTATCCTTCCTAAGCACAAAACTTCGATGATTCTTTGAAAATATCCTGTTCCCATTCAAAGATATTTTCTCTGTACTCTCTCTTCCCATCCTAATTACTGTATATGTAACTATGAGATTTAAAAGACAGGAGCAGGTCTTTAGTGGGTGCCTATGTGTTTTTTTCCTGAACTTTGCAGTATTTACTTTGTTTTTAAGAACAGTGCTTTTCTACGCCAGCCTATAGCCTATGGGCCAGATCTAAAGCTGCCATCAGTGGTCTTGATCAGCTCCCAGCAGTGAGACCCCAGCCTCATGCATTTAGGAGGTGCCTGCAATGAAGAATTGGGTGCTAGGTGTGCATGCCTATGTTCCCTGAAGAGAGGTCCTGTTTCCATGAGCTATAGAGGCCAAGATTGCTGTTTGCAACAGAATAGCCACTGATACTTGACTGAACATTTTGGCAATTGTAATAAAATTGTACCCACAGGAAAGTGATAAATGGGGCTTGATCCTTCCTATGAATCTCCATTGTCCAAGCACAGAAAGTCTTATTGGGTGATTTAGCAACAAAGTATTAGATTTCTAAAACTCCTGAGCAATTACCTAAAAGGCATTACCGCAAGTTGCCAAACATATAATCCTTTCGTATGGATTGTAATTAGCTATTGTTTGTCTGGTGCTTTGGAAATGTAAGAGGCAAAACATGGTTTGAAAGTGTTCATTTTCTAGGGGGACCACTCTGGACGTGGCAGAGCCTCCAGGCAGGGTGTTCTGCCTGCTCCCATCCAGCACTGCTGCTTCAAGTGGGAGAGGAACAAAGCTATCCATGATCCAAGAGCGCTTTAGAGATGATCCAAGAGTGCTTTAGAGTCTCCCACTTCCTTCCTGCTGTTTAAGTGTGATGTTCTCCCTTCTGCCTCAGCCACATGTGGTGTGTCTCTGATACACTGATATAAAAGCCTCAAACTCTAGTGCTATCCAGTAGATCTTAGAGAAACCTCAGGAAATATCCTTAATCATTTAAAAGAAAATCTCAAATAATAATAGCATGCTATCTGTGATTAAGTGAGCAGCGGCAGCACGGTAGATTTTTTGAAATAAATTGAAGGAGAGCACTGATTTGGTGGATCCATGAAGACCATGGAAGTCATCTGATGGAACAGCTCCAGATTGCCCAGACACATTGCATAAAACAGCCATAGAGGAAACATTTTGCACATTTCTGAGGTTTAAAGAGAATGGGATGCTTGTGGAGCTGATGACTGGTGGCAGCAGTCACAGATTTCACCCCAGTTCACCCTACTTGGCTGTGTGTGGGCTGGTAGGCAGCATGGTTTGGCAGGAGCAGGTAGGTGGCATTTCTCAATTGGTGCCAAACCCTTCCATTCACCCTGTACAGGTGTAGAGGACATTAACAGGTCTAGTGTCATGGGCTGAATGCCCACAGCATTGGAGAACAGGAAGTGTGCTCACCAAGTGCACCTCCCATTGACCAAATCTGCTCTGGGCATGTGCTGTGGTGAGAGCCAGAGCTCTGTGAGTGGAGTGCAGCGGGAAGGCTTACAGTGCTTACAGTGAAACCACCCTCTGGATCTGAATGGAGAGGCTGATAGGGACTCATCCTTCTTCTGCCATATTGGTGGTGCAGGCATCCTCCCATCTGTGATGTTTTTCACGCCTCCAGCTCAGTATTCCCTAAGGTCTGGAGGAGCCTTTGGCCTGGAATGCTAGTTCAATGGCACAAAGGGTGTCTGGGGCTTGGTGTATCTCTGTCATGTCTTCTGGAAATAGAAATGTCTAAACCCTCACTGCTAAAGAGAAGTGGAATTTGTCGTCACTGCACCAGGGCCTACCAGGAAGGGATTGTTACCAGAAGCATCTCAGCAAATGGGATTGGCAAAGGAGATAGAAGGTTCTTTGTTTGAAAGTGTTGTGAATACTTGCGAGTGTTAAAGAAGTCTTTCATAAGAATGACATACAGCAGATAAAATTAATACTCCTTCTATTATTCTCTTGACCTTTTGTAACTTCAGATTTCCCCAAATTCACTGTTGCTTGTAAAACTGTAGGCATTACATCAGATATCATCAGTGTGATGTTATTATTTCAGTAAAAGTCTGGCAAACAGAAACCTGTTTTAAACTGCTTGGGATAAAATAATAATGATGATGATGATAATAATAATAGTAATGATGATAGTAACCACCTATGATTATGTACTCCTGTAAACGGATGGGAAGTGAACGCACTTTGCCCAGAGGTTCACAGCACAATATGGGAACAACTACTTTTAGATTTTGCCTTTCTCAGCAGAGTACACATTTAAAAATTTGAAGTCAGTGGCCTTAGAGAACCTTTATGCACAGCTTGTGAACATTAAGCCCCTTTTACAACATGCTGCTGGCTAGGACAGCATGGCAGGGTCCCACCCCAGTCTCTCGGGAATCGATGGCAGTCGTCTCCTAATGAGAAAGGCACCGAAACTCAGCACCGATGTCACGGCGGAGTCCCCACTGAGAATATGACACCAATGGAGAAAAAAGTTCCTCTTTTGGCAAAGTGTATGAATATAAAGGAACTTATAATTGGATTTCCTTAAAGACTTGTAGAACTAACACTCTTACAACTCTTCACATTGAAAGGAAGTTCTTTTAAATTCTGTTAGTTCTCCAGCCTACATTTTTTAGAAAAGTAAGATGTGCAGCTTCTGAAGAAAGCCAGGAACAATGAGGTGAGCCGTATTTGCATTCACGAGTTATTCTGTGGTGGCACGTTGTCATCTTTTGTTGAAATATCACAACTTTCAAAAGGACTCCTTTGAAGCTAAAGAATTATATTTCATCTTGTTTTCTAAAAAGTTACACTGAATACACACTTTGAAATGACAACGTGAGATCTGACTGCCCTTTAGCATAGGTCTGTCACCTAAGGTGCCTGTGTTCAAATCAAGGTCATTGTATTTTCTGTTAGCTGTGCATGATACTACACATCACTCTGTATCCATACCACTGGCATCCCAACATTTGGTATGAAAGTCTACAACTATTTGGAAGATGAACAAGAGTGAACTAATAAGGGCATTAGATTTAAATACTAATCTCTGCTTTGAGTGGTTTCTCAAGATCAAAGTTGAAACTGATGCAGGGCTGTGTGCCATGCAGAATCAATGCTCTACAAGACTGAAAAAGTGTTTTAAATGTCTGAGATATGCAGTGCTGAAAGACTTCTGCTCTCACTAATCAGTGAGACAGCACAGTCCCAAACTTTTAAGACAAAGCAACCATGGCAGAATTATGAGCCAAGTGACACCTCCATCCTGGAAGCAGTTTCTTCCTTTACACAGATTGTGAACAAATAGCAACAGCGTACAGCCAGTCTTAAAATGGGCATTAAGAGTGTATCTGCAGTAGGAAAGCACCTCAACCACAAATGGGCGTTCAAGAACTTGCATGGGATTGGCATCAGGTTCTCTGAACCACCTGTTTCTCTCTACTGTCTGTAGGTTTTCACCCTGGTCTGCACTGGTGACTAATGTAGAAAGAATCAAAACGCACTTGAAACTTTCAGTGAAGAAGCCCAGTGAGCTGCTTTGCATATCCTAGATTTTAATGTACTCATTGACTGTCTTTCTGCAGTCTTATTAACAATGTGCTTTTATTCAGGTAGTTACCATTCTGCGGAGGTCTGGAGTCCAGCCCAAAGCCTGCTGCTGACTTATCCTTCATGACCCAGGCAGAAAGCTCATCTCCTGTGCTGCCAATTCCCTGTTAGGTAAAAGCAGAACATGAAATTAGTGGTAAACTTGTGAGGCCTGTTTCAATAATCTGGGAAAAAAATGCTTTTTATCATTTGAAAATGAGGTATATAGGGCATTTGGTTTTCTTCTTTATTACTTTTGGGCTAAGTCATGAACCCTTCACACACGCAAAACCCTGGTCTGGAGTACTTCTGAGAAGAAATAGTGACCAGCATTTGTTGCAATGACTTCAACAGTTCTCTAGTTATGATGCCCAGTGAGCGCACTGCTTTCCAAGAATGTGCCCAAGATCTGGCAGAAACGTGTCATTTCAGGACTGACTTGCTCTTAAAGAGGCATCAATTTTGCTCTAAGTGCTATTCCATTAAGAAGAGCTGCAACTGATGCTAGGACTTTATGTTAATATGGGGTCTGAAAGCTTAAAAACATAGACTGCTCAGCAATTAGGAAGCTGCACATCGATTAGGAGATCAGAATTTGGTGCCTTGCCAACCTTACAGATTTCATATATGACCCTGAATAATCACAGGACCAAATTTGTAAAAGGGTACATTAACCCCAGTTGAAGTTGGCCTCGCTTTGCCGTGGCTCATCTAAGCAACAGCTTCTGCTCTATGCGAGACATCTCTGTCTCGGAGAAAGAAAGATCCAGCCCACCTGGTTTTCCAGGCAAAGAAAAGTAGCACACTTTTTGCTACTGGTGATAATTTTTGTTCTGTACTGAGGGAGCCTGGCTCATTGGGCCAATAATACCTTCCTCAGTCCCCAGGTACCTTGAGAGAGGCCCCTTATTTTCTGCTGCTGGATTTCTCTTCCTCTGCACATGTGCAGAGCATCTGCATTGCAGACTTTCGTGGTGGAAGGGACCACTGGGGTACTAAGCCTTTCACTGCACTAATCCCGAGGGAATCTGGCCCTTCTCTCCCAGCTGGGAACCCTTCATCTCTCTGTGTGTCCGTTTCTTATTTGTACAGTGGAGATAACGACACTACCACATCCCACAGGGATTTTGCAAACAGAAATCTATGAATATAGTCCTTGGGATTAGCAGAAAGACTGTGATGATTGGGATCGCAGAAATACCCAGATAGATCTCTTAGGGAAACAGCTGGTAAAGGTATTGGGAGGGATTTAATTGCCCTCTGAACAATTAAAATTAGAAAACGCCATGGTTCTAACATACTAAGTAAGACTAAAACTAAACTATTGGATTTTACTCTGCTTAAATGAGAAAAACTGCAGATTTTGTAATTAGGTAGTAGAATTCTCTGATACATTCAGTTGCTTTTATTATCCAATGGTTTACAAAACAGGAGTAATCTCTGAGACCTCTTGTAATGGGTTTAAATAAGCTTAGTGCCAATTAATATGAATGGAAAAGGTTGCACCCAAACAACCACAAGCCTGGAACAGTTAGCACTGTCATTTATGGGGAAATCAGTGCTGAAATATGTGCAGCAGAATTTGCTCGAGATTTGAGGAGGAATTGCATAGCCCACTAGTGTTCCTGTCTCTAAAGGTCAGCTGTGGAAACACGTGGTCAAAAGAAACTGGCTAGAAATCATACTGCAGTGGGTACCAGAAGTGAATATAATTTTTAAATGAGCAGAACAGAAGGTACAAATATAATGACTTGTGATCACAGCCTGCATTGCTCCATTTCCGCTTTCCCAAGCTCTTTTACATCCTGTCATGAGTCTGAATCAAGTGACCAGACTTGCTGTGGTGAGACACCCTGAAATCCTGTGGCACCTCTTCTCCCATGGGACAGGGGCAGCCTGGGGCCCTGGGACCTGAGCTCAGTCACTGCACATGCTTTCGCTTGGTAGCAAGGTCTCAGGTGAGCAGAGCAGCCCTGGTGATCGCTACTTGTGAACTGTGCCAGGAGCCAGCACACGCTGCCACTGCCGCTGCTGCCGTGGCACAGCGGAGCACAGGCTGCACCATGGAGCACATGGAGGCTACCATGGAGCACAGGCTGCACCAGCTGCTGGGACCCTCTGTGTGTACTCTTTCTTTGGTCTTCAAAAAGTGTGTTTATTAATGCAATCCAGTTGTTTTGTTGGTTTTTTTTTTTTATCCTTCCATATACTTTCATTATGAAGCCTATGAGTTTGCATTTATTAGAATTGAATTTTGGTTTTGCATAATCAGTCTTTGCTATAATACTGGCATTGAGCTGGTATTGAACGAATCTTAATTCCACCACTCCTTATTTTCTTGACCTGTGGAGAACTACAGTGTGTGGACAGTGCTCATTAAACCCTGTCTGCACGCAGTTTACATTGCTGTTTCTGTCAGTCCTAGGCTTAGTGAGAGCATAGGAGAACAGCTGAGAGAGCACAAAGAAGTAGATACGGACATTTCCAGGCACTGTGAAAAGCAAGATAGTGGCATGTCCCACTAAGAGGGCTGAGTCCAGGCAGTACATACAGTTGATTAATTACATATCTGCGTGATGCTAGACACTGTACAGATGTACTGTATCTCTCTCTAAGCCCTCACGGCCAATGCCCCTTAAATCATCCATTCCAATGGTGTCATCCACTGCACAAGCTGGCACATGTAGTTACATAAATATCAGCTGACATTTCACATAAATAGGGCGATCAAAGGCAATATGAGGGTTTTTTTGACTATGAAATTAGGCAAATCATGATTCTAGAAGACACCCTGTTCTTCTGGCAACTATTCCCTGAGAGATGTTGCCATCTACAGAGTGTGATTCTCTAGGAATATGACGTGGAAGCAGAGGTCCCCAGAGCAGGTTGTGGAATTAAGATCAATCCATTTGTCCCAGGCTTTGACACCCTGTTATGTCTGTGTATGTCTGACTATTTCTGCAAGATAAGGTGTTCAAGAAGATCACTCCTTGAGGGGTTGTGGGGGCCAGGAGCTGGACATAGTCAGGAATATGGACAGGCTCACGTCTTGTGAGGAGGAGCTTTAACATGGTGTGGGGAGGCTGAGACAGCTTCTGTGCCTGGAGGAGGGCTGGATGTGGCTCTGATGAGGGGAGAACAGACACTCTGGGCAGCCAGTGATGCCCATCCTTAAATTGGGGTGGCTCCTTAGTGGGTGATTGCCCTGGCAGGGCTCTGGCTGTGAGCACCCCATGTGTGTGCAGCTCTGCAAGGGTGAGCGCACCTCGTGCCTGAGCAACTGGCAGAAGAGACCTGCAGCGAGTTGCTCCCTTCAAAGCCTTCTGGGGAACCCTTCACAGGCGTCCTATTTCCTCCAGCCCCCTGACAAAGTGGCAGAAACTGAAATCTGATTTACAGCTTCCATTCGCTTCCCTTAATAGACCAGGGTGTGATACGAGCTTGCACGCCTTGCTGCTCATCGCATCTGACAGTCCAGACTTGCACCTTCAGGACTAGGAGGGCCACATCCTGCAGCCACTCTCATTATTTCACTCCAGTTAATGTCTGCCTCTGTATGGGAGGCTTTTTTTTTTGCACAGAAAAGTTAGGGAACAACTCAAGCCCTGTGATTTTCTCAGATATTACATTCATTATTTTCTCATCAATGTAATAGTCAGATTCTCCCATGATACGACAGGAGCATGAACAGAGATTACAGCTGAACAATCCCCTTTTACAAGAACAGGCCCTTTATCACTGTCTCCTACTCCCTTCTGCAATATTCTGTGGTTTTGACAGAAACTCAGTTTCTGAAATCTTAAAGAACTGTATTAAATACCACTATTGTGGTTTCTTTTCACTGAGCATTTGGCTTCCTCTTTCTTATTCTGAAAAGAGAACCCTCGGTTCTGATATAGGATCTGCATAACATGAACAATAAGGAGAGCAGCAAAGCATGCAGGAGAGCCTTTCACAGTTCCTTTTCTTGTATTTTTCCATCCTCCTCCTCCTCCTCCTGCTTTAGATTCTCCTAGTGTACTTCTACTTGTTTATTCTTGAATAAACAACCCTTGTGAAACTTTGGGCTCAATTAAAGTGTTAAAGATGCTACTACAACCCTTCTTAACTTTGCTCAGAGTTGATTGTATAGATATAAAGGTAAAATTTCTTTTTCAACCTATATGTATTCAAGAGAGCACCAAAATGCATTCTAAAACAGGAAGAAAAAAGGCTGAGCTTTTCATGCTACAAGACAATTTTGGGAGCATTAGCTAAGAAATACGCCATTTTGCTTTACATATGCTGTTATTGTGCTTAAAAAAGATGTTACCACACATGTAGCATAACTGGAAGCACGATAAAAAAATATGATCAGGCAGGTGTTGACTGTATTTATTTTGGTAATTTTAAATCTTTGAAAATACTCATGTATTTATATTCGCTACCTATTCTAATTCGTCATGTAAATAGGTCTGTTTACAACACAGAACTGAAAGCATCTGAAAGAAGGAAAAAATTCCCACTCCCATTTCTCCCAGTTTCCTCTTACACTTCAAAATTTACACATTCCTCTACTTCAGATCCCAAAGTTGGAGGCGCTAAATTTCCCTTCCAACCCAACACTTTGATTCATTTTTCTTCTGTTTTAAGAAGTAGAAGAAGAGAAAAAAAATATTCCATGTTCTTGGTGGAGAGGTACAGAGTGGATATTATCTAAACTTCCAGTGAATCACAGCTGACAGTGTTGCTATTTCTAGGCCAGAGAATCACTCTTTGAACAAAATGCAATTGCTGTGTCTTTTCAACCTGCGCTTCAGCAGAGTGAAACAGCAGGATTCCCGTACTGTATAATAACTGTCAGAAACAATTTCTGCTCTGTAAGTGAGGTGAAGCAAAATGTCAAAATATTTGAATACATTTCATTGAGGATATCTTCTTTTAAATTAGTGAAGGCTAGAGGAAGAGAATCCTATTCTCTCGCATAATAAATATGCATGGAACAGTGGGGCCAAGTGAATTCTAATAAAGCTGGGTCCTTGCTCGTTAATGTGTTAGAGAACAACAACAATAAAACACAATAATTATTAGTTAAAGAAATGCCAGCACTGGCCTTTTACCAACCCTCCTGAACATATAAATCGCAATAAATTTAGACTGTCTGAAGATGCTGCGTTAATTACCATATTTTATAAAATGCCTTGGGTAGAGGGGAGCAACCACAGTGACCGAGGAGGATCCCAGCCTGAGTGTATACATCTTGTTATTAGTACAGCTGCTTTCCTTGGAAATCATTAGCCAAACCATGTTATCTATGCTTCTACCCGGAGAAGAATGGTAAGGAAAGTTTACTAACAAGACCTCATAATTTTATAGGATTTTCCAGCCCAAAGCAACTAATGAAGAAAATACTTGAGGCTTTGCAAACACCTAGAGCTGAGACACTTTCAGTGTAATTATCTTGAATTTGCAAACAATTCTCTTGTGCTCCCACTTACTGCTTGCAAAGAAAGGCTGCACAGGTTAACAAGCCTTGTGCCCAGCGATAAGCAGCAAGGTGACACATTTGTGCCTGGGAGGATGGGTGAGCAGAGCACTTAATTCATGTGCCCCAAGAGCTGCCAGTCATGAAACCCTTTCAAGCTATTTAATACAAGATTCAAGAAAGCTGCAAAGTACCAGAAGAGACCTGTGACATTGAAAGGCAGAGCCTTTATCTGAAGTCCCACGACAGTGAGGGAATTACGTGGAAGCATCTCAGCAACTCTAAGACGTGGATCACTCTTACGTGCCATGGACAAGTTGGCTCCCTGCTTTTCTCAAGTCCCTGCCAATGTGATGTGGAGCACTCAAGCACAAGGTAATGGATGCATCCATCACAGTGTTTTGTCCAGCTATAGCCGATGCAGAGCAAGGCAGAAAAAAGCCTGCCAGAAGCCAAACCATATGGTGAGGAAAGGAAAAATTATCCCCAGCCCCTGCAGCTCACCTGTGGAAATGGAAACATCACACCGACGTTAAGTAAGGGAAAGGTCAGTGAAATATATATTTGTACAGGTATAATTCTAGCAAGAGGAATATGAATGCCCATAAGAAACCCCCCTCTGGTTTCCTGAGTGAGTGTTCTTGCTGACTGTATTGAAATGCTGAAGTGGCTCCATCATTAAGGTGGTGAGCAGAAATAATAAGCACAATTTATAATGACATGGGCACACGAACACACACATACACAGAGGCAGGAATTCTCTATGTCAGTGAAAATAAGACTGGCCCTGAATTGATTTAGGATTCATTAGTTCACAGAGCTCATTATGCAACATCATGAGATAACAGTTCAGTCCTATTTTTGGTTTACTACTATAACCCACTAAAGCGTTATTTTTGCTGTTGATGCCAAAATATTCACATCTGAAAAAGCCCATTTCTAGTAATTTTTTAACTTACTGTATTTAAAAAAATATTGATCTGAGTAGCTAATACTGATGGACTGCTATGTAATACACTGATTGTCCCAAAAATTCCTACTCTGCTTGGCGTTGCGATCCTTTGCCCACTTAGGACCCTAGAAAAATCTCTCAGGAGGTCATCAGAACAGGTTAATTCAAATTACCATACTCTTTTGTAGTGGTAAAAAGTTTACACTTATAGAAAAAATGAAAAATATCTAGGTTGCAGGGTTTTCTGCTGAAACTGATACCAGTCAATAGCCCTGTTGAGAAATGTCGACCAAATCCGTTGCATTCTAAACCTCTATGAGAGAAGGAGATTAAATCTAGTAAATATCTATCTAGATGCCCAGTTATCAGAAGGCATTTTGATAGCAGTCCAGTGTGTAATGACAGATTACAGCATATTGACTGTGCTGAACACACTGCCAGCGACACCTGTTCTACCAAAATGCATTACTTTCAGTACAGGTCTTTTTGTATCTATCCAATGTGTTTCCTCTGTAGGGAAAAAAAAAGAGAATAGAATTTACACTTGTTGTTCACATCCTTAGGATGCCCGGGTAATTTTATTTTGAAGACAAGTGATAGCAAATAAATAATGTTATTTTCTTTCAGATAAAAACTTCCTAATTTGTGAGGATTCTGCTTGTTGATGTGATTGCTGGGCTGCATTATTTAAAATAACGTAGCTAGAGATTACAGGTTTCTTTGGTAATACTGAAATAAAATTACAAACCATTTTTCTGGTGTTCAGAGGAAGATAATGGTAGCCCTTGGTAATGTACAGTGGTCTGCCAAAATTGCTGAAAAGAAAGAGGAAATTTCATCTAATCCACATAAATTGAGTGTGGGGATTATCAGGCTCTCTGAAAAATGCTTGCTTTAGTTCTGGTGTGTGGTAGGTAGCTATCCAAGATGAAATATGTATCTCTGCTCATCTAACCAAAGCATATGCAGGATCAGTCTCAATTGTGTGTTTGCAAGTATATTGAGTAAATTCAGTAATTGTAATTGCCTTGTTTTCCTCATAGTTTCTTTCTGTTACCGCTCAGCCTAATCTCTCTCTCCTTCTTGTGTTTTCTCACCCTGGGGATCAAGAGATTGTCTCTAATATAGGTTAATACCTCCCTCATTACTAATTTTTGATTCTCTTCTCCATCCCATTAAAACTCTAACTGAAACCTCTTTTGTATGTAATATTCCTACAGACTTCTTGTTGACTGTTCTTTTACCTGTTTACACTGTACACATCCTGTACAGCTGAGCATGCACCCTGCTCACAGAGTGAAAAAAATTGAAAAAATGTTAATTTGTAACAATTTTTTATTAATAAATGTCTTCTTTTATTTGAAGATTACACAGGTGGTAATGGTTCTCTTACTTTTCCTTCTGGTCTATAGGAACGAGGAAATATAAATAAATATATTTATATAAATATATATATCTATATAAAGGTTGTCTTCCAGTGAACTTTTTAACTAGTTTCAGACTTACATACACAAGGGTAACACATTGCTTTTGGAAGAATCAATCTGGCATGCATTCACATGGCTTAAACTCATTGAATACTATATTTTTAAGGGTATGGAGAGCAGGCTGCTTGGTAAGCATTAAGAAGCACACCATTTGCAGTTCAGATGTCAGTATTTTTTGCTGGTACTGTGGCACCAAAGAACAGGCAGAGTTATCATAAGCCTTCTAAAAGCTTAATATGTTTTCATTTTTACTTACCTAAAAATGTTGATGGGATTCTGTTTGTCTTTTCCAGAAAATGCTCTACCAAGGAGGGAATCAACAATATGAATGTTTGATGAGGTAAATGTTTTGACAAAGTCACAACCTTTTCTTATGCTTTTACAAGAAAAAAGTAATACAGACTTGAATGGGAGAGTACAATGCACAGTGAAATAAAGATGACTCTGAACAAACATATAAAGGAGAAGGACTGGTGCTGTCCTTCATGTGGGTTCCCAGTATCTCATAAAGCCCAAGTTCCTCTGAGAAGCCAAAGCAAGAGCTGATGAATATAATTGACCCTATAGCAATTTAAATTTCCTGGCTGATGTGATATAAAAGGTTTGGATCGAATCTGTTGAAGCAAGATAGCAAGTTTGGATCAATGCTCTTTCATATTACTGTAACAGTTGAGCATCAAAATTCCTGTAAATATTTCTCTTGCAGTTGCCAATAATTATCTGTGTAAATGACAACTGAACAACTTTAAAATAAATTTAAATCATGAAATCAGGTGCCATCTCTGTGTTTCTCACTCATCATAATCTTTTGTCTTTTGTTCTTTCCTACCCCTGTCTGTGTTTCCTTCATCACTTTTCCTTCGATCTTTATCTAAACATGTTTGGTTTTGAATGCCAGTCGTTCCTCAGGCCTGCGGTCTCTGTAGGGTCTTTCATTTAAGCAACAAACAGAGTGCAACAGATGGAAATGGGACTGGAGCTACTGGATCTATAAATGAATTGGAAAACATGTCATGTTGCTTTGTCGATGAAGATTGGTATGAACAGCAGTGAGTGGCAAAATGAAGCCTTTGTTTTAGGGAAAATAATATTTAGCCTACCTGGGACAGCAAACCCTTTGCAAAACTTCAGCCATAAGAGGAGGCAAAGCTGGGTCAGGTATAGGAGTGATTCTTATCACTTGTGTAAGTTTTGACTCATCAAGATGCAAAAGATAGCTGAGAAGGAGAACAAATTCTTTCTTCTTGAGGGTTTTCTCTGACACAAATACACAAAGAATCACAGAATTATAGAAGAGTTTGGGCTGGAAGGGACTCCACAGATCATTTGGTTGCAACTCCCTGCTATGGTTTTACCAGACCAGGTTGCTCGAAGCCCTCCCAATCTAAAAATCTGTAAGCTGCACAAACACGTATTTCCCTAATTGTGACATATATTTAACTTGGATTAAAAAAATTGCTAATGAAAAATTATCCATAATGCATATATTCTGAAAAGCAGAAAAAGTAGGAAGAAATGACAACGAAACAGAACTATCAGGAATGGCAAAAGGCAACTTAGCTATGAAAATGAGAATAAAAATGTCTCTAGAAGCTGAAACTGAATATACAGTAGAGCAGCCCCTGAAGTAAAGTCTCAGACCCTTTCAGAAGGATTTTGTTACAGACATAATTCAGGAAAAACGAATTCATTTGAGGCACTTCCTTAATCATAGGATTCTGTCTTACAGGAGAAACGAGACCTACAAAAATAATTAGGGGCATGGAGTGAATTCATTTACAAGGGGAAAGATAGCTAGTTATCTTTGCTAGGTGATGATTAAGAGTGGGAGAGGGATGCATAATAAGAATTTACAAATATTAGAGGCATAAATATACAAAAAGCAGATTATAAATATGCAGCAAAGTATTTTTAAATCCAAGGACCAATGTTTGGGCTGTAGGTGACTTATTTGCTAAGGGAAAAAACACATGATATAAAGCCTTTTTCTGTGCAGGTTACTGGTTCAAATCTGTCCCTGGCATGACATGACTTTATAAGTTAAAGACTATTTAGAATTCTGCTTGAAATAAATTTACTCCTGTTTCAGGAGAAAATGTCTTCATTACAAAGGCTGAAGGCTGGACCAGTGCTGCTGCTTTTTGACTCAACAAAGCAGCAACTGGCACGCACAGCCCCTTCCCAGGGCTGTGAAAGGGAGGCTTGCTGGTGTGGGAAGCAGAGGGAGACTCACACTACCCCTGTGCACTCGCACCTTTACTTTGTCCTGTGGGAGTGCCGGGATCTTATTTGCAATACAATGTGCGGGTAATTAGTGAAACAGTGATCAGTGAACGTGATTTTATGGACCCAGGTTTCTGCAAAAATTGCACGCATTTTAAAGCCTGTGGGGAGGGTTTTGCAGGAGCAGGTTTGCATTTATTGCACTCGCATAGAGTTATGGATATGCAATTTCAAACAGATGAAAAAAATTATGATGTTTCTCTCTACTATAATCCTAAACTCTAAGCATGACAGGACACTGTTATGTCCCCACTGACACCTAGACCAGCACCAGGATTTATCAAGTGTCTCTGCTTAAGGACTGATCCATCTGCTGCACTGGCTGATGCCTGCAGGACAAAGAAGCACTACAAGCCAGCACCCTCCTCACTCGCCTCACTAGCCACCAAACAAAATGTCTCCAAATCTGCAAAGTTTTAGCCCATTTTGTTGAGCAATCACAACTGAATTGCATACATACTGTATGACCAATATGGAGAGCCAGAAGAAAAGCTAAGAAACCCCCTCCAACAGTAAACAGCAGCAGCAAGTGATTTTGATGCTTCTAGCAACATGTGTAAGTGAATCAGAATGCTCTTGCAAAGCAGACTGACAAATACTTCCTGTAGGAGAAGCAAAAGCTGCTTTTTCAGCTACCTCATATTTGACAAAGGCAGCCTGCTGCGTACACTTATACTAATCCAGGTAACATGAAATATCTTTCTCAGAAATGCTGTACATAATCTGACTTAGATGTGGGAGAACAAATAAGTCATTTGCTAAATATGAGAGAGGTTTGTAGCACTTCCTTTTGCTGCTCCAGAACACACATTGCATTAGGACTCCTTCAAGTAGGTATTGTTTCACTGTGAAAGGTTATTGAAACTAAGAATTTCAGTGAAAATTGATTTGGTAATAATTAAATACATTCCAAGTAGGAATAAGCTTATCTCTTCTAAGAAATATAGTAGTGTATTTAATTTTCCAGTTCTCAGGTTCCTTTCCAGACCATAACATGCATGCTCCTTTTAAGCAGAAATCTCTGCTGGTTTGGGTTTTACTGTCTTTAATCAAGTAAATCCACCCCCTGCATCAATTAAGATCTGAAGAATTAGCACTTAGTGTCATAAAAGTATGTATTCTAATTTCATTTACAGTGCACAAATTGATGACATAAGGCAATCTGTACCTCTCATCTTCTGCCCCTCTCTCGCTCCCTCCATCCTCCCATCTGAGTAATGTGGTTCAGAGCAGGAAAGGTCAGGATTTCAATACCTATGCGAATGAAGGTTTCTTTTTAGTGTGATACAAGGTCTCCTTTTCTCACGATTTGAAAATTCAGAATAGATTTTTTTCATGACTTGCCCTTGACCATAGTTAGCTCTTCTCAGTGTAAAATAGGATCTACCCATGTTTGAATTATCTTTATTATTGATAATGAAAGGTTTTTAGAGGGAAGATGGATGAATACCAGAATCCTTGACTGCAAGTGGTGCTCTGAGCAGAGTTTTTTCTGGAATTTCCCCTACACATGTCGAAGACCTTTTTTTAAGTGTGAGTTTGGGGTTTTTTTAACCTTTTTTATCTCCCCACAGAGTTCAGTAAATGCAGTTCAGAGAATGGGGAGATATTATCCTCTGTCCTACCTGTAAGTGAATGCCTGTATCTACTGTCCGTGTGGGTTGAAATAAAGCTGCTATGTACTTCTTTTTCAAATCAGTCAGATTTTGTTTTGGAGACTCTCTTTTGTTTCCAGATGCAGGCCTAATATTTATCTTACTGTCTTTTTTTCCCTTGCAAAGGTGGCAGCAAACATGCATGGGTGGTATAAAATTACATACCTGCCCTGACCTGGAAACGAAATTGCTTTACACCAGCTGCAGATTTACTGAAGAGAACCTTCTCTGCTGGCTTGGGGGAGGCTGAAAGGCTGGTGACAACCAGAAAAAGGAATGTCACTACTTGTTTTGCTCTCCATTTTATCAGGGTAATAATGCTTGTACTGTTCAAGGCTTCTCTTTCAGTCCTTTTCTGTCAATACATTTCAAACCCAGCATCTAATGGTACAAGCCAATTAAACCCCAAATTCACTTGTCAGAGCATTCCCTCTATGTGTCTGCCATATTCTGGAGCCAAGTTCTTCAGTTTCTTGGGTTTAGTCCAAGAGGAAACATTAACAATAAATAATGATGAAGATCTGTATGCTGGGAATTAAAACAATATCTATTAAAGGCACTCCACAGAAATGAACTTGAAATGCACGATGTGAAAATTAAATAAAACCCATAAGAATATTAAAGTTCCAAAGAAATAAATGGGATGACTGCTAAGAAAAACTGAAAATGAGGTGCCCAGTGTTTTTAAACTGTTTGGATTTTTGGCAGCCTGCACAGTAAGTAAATGCTTTGAATCAGAAAAATTCCAAACAACTTTCAATTGCCCTTAAGCATATTTTGGACTCAGTGTGGACAAATGCCACGGAGGAGAAGAAATCTGGCTCAAAACTATGAAGTATGAGTATTGAAAAAAACTTAAATATGCACAATGTGTGACTTTCTATTATATTTTTAACAACATTTCAAGGTTGGATACATAATTCATGGCATTTTGGATATCTTGAGAGAAAGTACAGTGTTGTAAAATTTCTGGATCAGCATCTCTTGGCTTGAGAACAGACCCATACCTCTGAAACTCTTTCAGTTCCCTTAAAACTGTTCTGAATATAAAAACTCCAATGCTATGATCCAAAGACCACTGAAAAAAAAAATTAAAATTCTCCTTATTCCAAAATGTGCTCTGAATCTGCCTGCACTGTGTGAGGGAAGCAATTCATGTGTTATGTGGAATGGGCTGTTTAGAAAGACAAGGCAACAAAGCAGCACACACTTCAGTGATTTCCTCTTCAAGAGAGAAGCAATCATCTCCTTGTAGAAGAGACCACATTATTGCAGAGAGTTAATTTGTTGTTGTTGACTTTTTCATCACAGCAGCAGCCACAACAAAACATGGGATGGCAGGTACTACGACTGGTGAACACCTTGGTTCGGCACCGCTCTGAGCTGTGTTTTTAAGGTGACGTTTGGACAACTTTGTCCCGAAGCCACAGGTGGCTCCCACGCTGCCCTTGCATCTGGCTGGTGTGGTGTTCATGGTGCTCTTTCCTCTGTCTGAGACTCCTTCTTGAAGCATCTAGAAGGAAATAAACCTCAGTGCTTGAAAACATCTGTGGGGTTTTTTTCCCCCGTGGGTGTTTTGAATCCATTTCTTTTTTGCTGTTGAAAACGAAAACTGAGTTGTATAATTGACACAGCTCCCAGTCGCTGCAGTGCTGAGGTCAACCCAAGCTAAAACATGAGTTGCCTCTCCAAGCTCACCCTGGAGACAATCATCCTGAAGCTGACCGAAAACAGAGCCCAGTGCAAACACTTGAGTTGCAGTCCCTTTCATCCGCTCTGAAAGGCTTTTGGCGCGATGTCAGATGGCACCTCCCGGCCCCACCAGTGCCTGGCAGCTCTGCCGTCATGCAGGGGCTGGCCGGCTCACCAGGGCACTTCATCCTCTCCCCCTGCAGCCTCTGAAAGTGGGAGGCACCTGCTGCCCCCCTCCCCACAGGGGCCACTGGGGTTGCTCTTCGACACGGTCTGCTCGACAGTTGTCTCTCGACTGGAGACATTCAGGGAGGTCCTTCAGCGTGAGACCCAGCCATGGGATAAAAGCCACACGTTAAATAATAGCTGTTATTCTCAATCCTCTACACACACACTTTAGGGCAGGAAAGAAAAGAAGAAAGGGAGAGTGAGTGCTGTGAAAATAAGTAGCGTTCCGTGTGCTTTAGACTTGGAGAAAAAAATGCTGCTTGAAATGAAAATAAAGAGCAGGTAATGTCCTCACCATCAAGAATGAAATATTCTTTTAATAACTGTTTTCCTCAGGTAGTCTTACAGCAACTTCAGAGCCTTGTGGTCTTGATGTTTTACATATATTTTTGGTGGACTTAGATGGAACAGGGTCAGCAAAGTCCACCCAAAGCATGTTCTTTCCTTCATGTAATCCCAGAATCAAATTAGGATCTCAGGGAACTTCAGTCACCATGTTCCTCCCCTGGTGCTCCCTGTCCTCCCCAACAGAGCAATTTACAGCTGGGTAATGTTATAAACATCTGGCCAGAGGTTTTTAAATCCAGACCTTGAGGGCAACCGAACCTCCTGGATCTATGAGTCCTTCCAATTTGCCTTATTTCCTTCTGCTACTGTGACGATAATTAGCTGCAACACCCTCCAGGGTGCAGTTCTGCATGTTGTCCCCTTCCAAAGGAGGTCACCAAGAGAACAAGCTTGTCTGGGGCAAGAAGGAGATCACCCATACCAAGACGGCTTGCTTGACTACCTCCTAAATAACCCTCTCCCTTAAGTACTACCAGCGCTAGGGAGTGCCAAATTAAGAGCAATGTGAAACCTTTGCAAATGGTGACTAAATGATGGAGACAATAACAGTGTAAATAACTTGGTAATTTAAACAGCTGGTTTATAAATAAACCAGAGTCAATATATATTCCTGCTGGTCTCTAAAGAAATTAGACCAGTAAATTCCTGTGAATCACAATAAGGAACATATTTTGTGCATTTAAAATAAATCTCCAAGCTGCATGATTAAGTACTTTTAATTATTGTAGAGTGGTACAGGCAGCAGCTTTATATATTATATCTCTCCAATCAATAACAAAAGAAGTGCTTTGCAGGAACTGATGCTGTAGTTTTGCAAGAAAATTAGTTGTACTTCAGAAGAAAAAGTCAAATGTTAACTTTAGTTTGTCCTTGCTAGTCATTTTATTTTGACATGTATTTTAAAATTCAGTTGGCTATTTCATGAAGAATCACAGTGCTCAAAAGAGTGCAGTTTACCTTAAACTGGGTAAAATTTCAGTGGTTTTTTGCATTTTAGTTGTAGCTAATGAGGGAAAAAACAATGGAGAAACACTTTTCTTTGGCTTTATAAGCAACATGTATGGATGCAGAGATAATTCCTCTAAACTTTCTTTTATTAAAAAAAAATACGAAAGAAACTCTGAAAGGTTTCATACCATACTTGAGAATGGTATTTCATTTTAAAAGAAACGAAAAAATGCTCGCAGTAGGCAAAATCCCCAAATGAAGCCTGTAGCCCGTTGCATTCAGCGGGTAGCCTGGATTGTTAGCATAATAGTAAAACTCCAACAGTGACACTTGAAGCAAAACTTTATGCATTTTTAAAGACAGCTAAAAAAAACCCACCCTCGATTTGATTCTTGCATTCTTGTTTTCAAACATGCCACTGGAAAAATAAGCCAATATATAGTCTTAGCAACCAATGCTAGCAGACTGGACTTATCTCTGAACAGCTTTGTGCTACATGAACACTTGAGAGATGTTGGTCCCATTCAAGGTAGACCTGTTTTTCAGAAAACTCACCTTGCTTATAAGTGGCTTCATGTTTAGATAACCACATCTGTCCTTCTGTGGCCCTTCAGGATCATTCTTTTGCCTTGCCATCATTCCTAAAACAAGTCTTTTACTCCTCCTTACCTGAGCAAGTAGTGATCACGCTGTCAGAAAGGAATAGCAGCCTCTGAAAGTGCCTTAGTGGCACAGGAGCACCCAGCTAATGTCACTGCTGACCACACTCAGAGGAGCTGGACATCTTGGGGCTGCTAGCAGAGCTCGACCCAGAAGTGTGGTGGGAGGGAGGCTCATCTCCAGACCTGGAGCTACTGTGCTAAACTGCATTAGCTTTCCTTCTCTTGGCAATACAGGTTTTTTTCCTAGAAGAGAGAGCTGCTTACTGCCAGTAGCAGAGCCCACAGCCAGAAGTGCTTGCTTCGCTTTTGATATTGGCAGGTATTTTGTCCAGGAAACAGCCACTATTAGCTATTCATTGTGTCATTTCACACCATAGGCCCCTCTCAAGCTCCAGCTGTGTTGTGGATTACTCCAAACCTATTGGAAATGGGCATCAGTTCTAGATGGCTTCAAAGACATTTTCTCCATTTAGCCATCATAGAATATTTCAAGACCTACTTTCTCGTCTTTGTCCTGTTTAGCACACCTGGCAGAGTGGTTGCACTCATAACAGCTGACATTTCAGTGGCAGCCCTGCACAGAGGTATCCTGCGAACCTTGCAGAGAGTGCCCAGCTGCCCCCAGGGCAGCAGTTATCCGTGGTTCCTCAACTGCACCAGGCAACGTCCAGCCTGTGCTGCAGGAAGGCTGAGGATGGGCAGAATGAAATACACAATTTTATATGGACCCCAGGGCTAACATTATACTGGAAAGAAGCTCTTGATAATTTTAATGACTGTAACAATTCAGGAAAAAGTCCATCTATCAGATCTCATTCTAGTGTGGCACCTTCTCAGCGCTGCCCTGAACAGCAAACAGCAGTGAGGAGGAGTCCTCTGCCCAGCCTCTCTGTCTCAGCTCTGCTCCTGCTGTCCCTCTTCTCCCACAGGGCTCTGCATGCCCTCACACACTCCTCCCAGGGACGGAAGAGGAGCCCCCCAAATAAAAAGGGTAGTAGTTGGCCCAAAATATTCAGATACTTGCTCTGAATTTCACCTGCACGTATATTAAAATGCCCTGCCCACCTAGCTCTGCCAGTCAGGCGGGTGGGATTTCTCATCAGAGGGACAATAGCAAAGCGGAACTTTCCCCGAGAACAGCTTGGATTTTGTCTGTGGGAGGGAAAGGCATTGATTTCAGATGACGTATCAGGATGTCCACAGGAGTGCCTTCCCAGCCCAGTGTATTAATCCTCGCTGTCTCATAGAGAGAGATGCACTGCTTCCATGTGAAAGAGAAATATGTCCCGAGCAGTGGGGTTTGCTGCAGCTCTCTGCCTTTGCCTACACACTCCACCAGCCAAACTGCTCACAGAACGACTCTGTTTGGTTGACAAGAGTCACTGAGATCACAGTCCAAGGTTACAGATTCACCCTTTGCAGGAAGCCATGGATTAAAGTACAATTGACCTTCAAAACCCACCAGCACAGGCAGTGCTACGCTGAAGTGAAATGCAAGACTAATTTATGAATGGGGCAACTCATCATCAGCATTTTAATGAATAAACAATGTGCCCATTCATTATTTTTCCATTTCCAAGTGTTAATAAACAGGCCGGTGATAATTAACTGAAATTCTACCTTTATAGAAAAGTGGCACTTCATAAATATCAAATTGTGCTATTATCGTACGTATCTGCTGGATTTCCATGAATACATAAATTCAGCAATTACCTCTGGAACTGTTTGCTAAAACGTGAGAGCAGGTTAGTGAAGAAGAGGAAAGTCATACAGCAATTAAAATTTGAGAAACAAACAAAACATCCTCCTGATTCAAGAATTCAATGACAGTAAACAGGGCAATGCAATCAGGAAGGAAAGCCCTGTCCTAATCAACAGAGGTGATTTTTCACATAGCTTGAGATGTGGCTGAGCAAGCAGTGGGGGAAACTGCCTGCAATCAGCTGAGTGAGGCTTTAAGGCACTGAGCATCTGAAATTCCTACTCAAGGAAGCAGAGCCTGGAGCTGCACAATTATATCAGAAGGGCAACTTCCTTTTAGAGAACAAACAGAAGCCCCCAAATTTTTGAGCCTTCCAAAAATTACCCTGAAAAAAAAGCCTTAAAAAATGAACTGACCTTTACCAGGACTGGGCTCTGCACATTGCTGGCAGAGGTGAGAACTGCATCTCCCATCTCAATGAGAGGCTAATTCCCATACTCTCTTTCTGCAGGGCAACACCAGGTCCCATTGGAGCAGGAGGCTGTGGGAGCAGGGTGGAAGCGAGGAATGGGACCCTCAGGCTGCAGCACTGGCTTGGTTTGGCTGAGCCCAGTGCAGCATAGTGCCTGGCCAGATGGCTGGGTCTGAGACCCTACACCCTGATCCTGGGTTTGGTTACTCAGCATCTCCACCACTGAGTGGGGTGGTGGGGGACACCTACAAAACTAGTGACTAGTGGCTAGTGACATCAGGGCAGAGAGGTGACACAGGCATGTTGGACTAGAGGGTTATGGCTAGAATTTAATGCTTGTTGCTCACTCTTATTGAGAAGAGGTGTTTTGCCTTCCCCAGGGACAATGCTCCTTCACCAACTGGAAAAACCTGGACACTCCTGCTCCCAGATGAGGAAGGGTATCCAAGGAACAGCACTGAGACAAGAAAGGTGGGAAGGGGCTGACATTGCCATTTCAGCTGCAAACCCAAACTCTGGCTCCGGGGCGCAGGGTGGGAGCACAGGGACCCCCTCCTGCCCCATATTTACAAACGCAACCTGAGCAGGGCAGTGCCGTGGTCAGACCACGGCTGTGGAACACTCGCCCCCGTGCAGCAGTTATCCACCAGCCTGGGCGAGGAGGAGATTATCTTGCCCACAGCAGGTGACAGTGTTGATTCATGGCTCAGCCAGCCCCGGTTGCTTAGCTATGCAGCTGCCATCCCCCGGCTTCCCACATCTCCATACAGTTCCTGAAGCCAAGACTACTCCAGCAAGGGAATGTACTGGGCCTAGAAGGGCAACTTCCTTTGATGAGGACCTTTCAAACCTCTTTGACCTGACCTCGCTGACAAAAGAGCCCTTCAAAGAAGATGAACTGTTTCATGTGGCAGCAATTTCTCATGTCAATCAAAAAGATTTTTTTCTTACAGCAACAACTCTCTATCCTTTCCCCACAAAATTATTCATTTTAATACAGCTATCCTCCTCTCTGCAGTGAACACCCTTGGGTAGCATCTTCCAGTGTCTCACAGATACACTCTTCAATTTGAATTTTCATATTTTATTTTCTTTCAAAAGGGCGGGAAGGGAATGAAGTGAACTTTCTTTGATTAGGATTCTTCTTTACATTTTTAAAACACACATCTTCTAAAAAGAAAATTTCTGCATAAGATCTGGTGGTCTTCTGAATATCTTTTAAGAAATAGACACTCAGCTTCCTTCCTTTTTTTTTTAAATGATAGAATATTTGACCTGTTGGCCTCAAATTTTTAACTCGGTTTTCTCACTTAAAATATTGCTGCAGCAGTATTTGAACTTCTATGACAGTGGGAGATACAAGTCAAACAAATATTTCTGATGTTGAAGTAACTATTAAACTTCAATGTGGATCCATAACCTTGAATCATATTTTTGCCAGGAAGGAAGTAATAGGGATCCACAATCCAGAGGAAGACACAAAATCTTCTCGAAATGGCCTACAATAGATTTTAACGCATAGAATTGTACTGCATTGAAAGTCCATTCTCTCACTTTCTTCCCAGGCTCAAAAGGAGCCTCAACCTCCTCTGCGACTCTGGTAACCTCTACGTCTTTGTGAAGGAGAGGTTTCCTTCCCAGTGATAGAAAGCATCTGTCCTGATGCTTGAGCAGGAAATACAAAAGAAATGATCTAGCAAATTAGCTTAGAAGAAAAGCCTTTATCTGTTTAGAGGTTTGGAACATCTCAACACCTTCAGCAGAGATGGATGGATGGTCAGGGAGTCAACGAGGTGGTCAAATACACAGGCATGATTTAGTCATGCTGTCACTCCTGGCAGTTCCACGCTCTGCCATATGGCCGTCATTACCCTGGATGTGTGACACGTGTGCATGGCGAACTTGGTCATAAACACAACTCTATTCAGTGCCTGCAGTTAGGACCATATAACCATTTTCACCTTCTCACCTGCTTCTGATTTGTTGCTCTTCACCTCCTCCTTTGCAACTGTCAGCGTTTTCTCAGTTCTGTTATTATTTATTTATCCATTTATTTGGAAAGGTGGTTGGCTTAGGCCTTCTTTAAACTTTAAAAAACCTTGCACTTTTTAAAATGTGACCCAACTTGTCAAAACAAACATAAACTGGACATTCTTGAGAAAGAGGATGTGTAGAAGAGCAAAATGGGCTTCCTGTCAGCTGGTGGAAATTAGCTGTGATTTGAAAACATGGTAAGGGTTTTTATAAAATGTCCTGTTTTTGTCATGTTCTCTGCATTTAATAATGTGCTGTGACCTCAGCCTAGTGGTTCTGTGGGAACGCCTAGTATAGGAGTATATAAATCACACTTTGCTTTTCTCAATGGCTATTGGATTTGTATGGAAATCTTTCCCATAGGCTGCCAGAAGGATGCTTGTCACTGCTCATGTCCAAGTTTTATCCATACAACTCAGGAAATTTATCCACATAACTCAGGAAATTTTACATTAAATGAGACAGAAAGTTTGATTCCAGGTTGTACCTCCTGGCACTAACAGATCTATGTATGTGGCAGACCAGATCTATTCCAGTAATTTTAAAGAAATAAAAAACATCCATAGGCATTCTCTTAGAATATTATTATGAAGAAAAATTAAAGGTCCAAAAGCAGGGAAAAGGTGTAAAAGTGGCAGATGAACTTTAATTCTGTTCTCTGAATTAGACTTTCAATCACGCCAGCAAGGAGTGCTGTGCAGAATCCTGGGTCGCTGTGAACGCTGAAACCTCTTGATTACTTCTCGCATCATATCTGCCTCAGTTGTCCCCAGACACCCCGGGATGAAAGAGTGGGAGCCTCATGACTCCATAAGTCACAGTTAAAATGAGGAATATGGCTATGAGCCAAAGCTCAGACTGAGCTGTACATGCAGCTGCTTAGAGGGCAGCATTACTTTTTCCATGGCATACCAATGCCTGAGGAAAACTGAGGCTGTATTAGTTGTTGGTCTTTATTTACGCAGCCTTTATGTTAGGCCAAAATGTAGCTAACCTGAATATCTCTTTAAAGGGGAAATGAGCTTTTGAAAGAGGCTGTAGCTGAGACTTTTGATCAGAGCTGTTTGTTGTAGTTCTCGTTTGGAAAAGTAGATACAGGACAGGAACTCTGATAAAATTTCTGTGGTTTGCAAGGAAAAAACCAGACTTAAACCTCTACTTCCTAAGACTACATCCCCCATTTTATCCCATCCCATTCTTCATAACTTCTTTAATTCACTGATGATTGATGTAAACAGGTTTTACAGACTAGCTCTCAGATATGTGATTTTATCAGAAACTGTGAAAAGCAGCATCTGCAAAAGGAAGAAGAATCCAAGGCAATGCTGTGCTGGAGATTTCCTGGGGGATGAGCTCAGTGGCAGGAGCCTGAGCTCAGCAGTTATCTGCAGGGTTTGGCTGCCAGCTGGCCAAGCAGGAGGTGCTCACTGGTCAGACAGCCGGCACCCTCATCCCTTGGGATAGGCCAGGGCACATGCTGTCACTAGGGCAACGTGGGGGATGGCAGAGAGGTGACAGTGCTGGGGGACGACACAGGGATGGAGGGAGGATGCTGTGGGAGGCCATCGAGGCCATAGGGAACGTGGTGAGGATTTGGGATGGCTGGTGGGGATGAGGAGTGGA
Source organism: Oreocharis arfaki (assembly GCA_013398015.1). Lineage (NCBI taxonomy): Eukaryota > Metazoa > Chordata > Aves > Passeriformes > Paramythiidae > Oreocharis > Oreocharis arfaki. The sequence continues at coordinate 113,778 of VZRR01005017.1, read as the reverse complement.
ACAGGAATATAGGACACAGTTTCATAGTAAACTAGGCTTCATTAACGATGCGGCTCTCAGAACTGCTTGTTTTCTAACTTGCAAAGAGTCTGTCAAGTGCTGCCTTTTTTTCTCTCTCAGACTTTTCTCCTCATTACTGTGTTCTTCTCTTTATTGCCATCCCATGCTGTGACTTTGATTCTCTGCTCTGAGTCACAACATATCCACTGCTGCTTTATATTTTGAATTGTCTTCACATCAGCATTAATATAAGAATGCATTTTGGCATAACAACTGTATCCAGTTATTGACCACATAATCAATAGTGCAGAGTTGGTAGAACCTTTGCTGCCATTTAAATCAAGTCATTAACCAAAGCAGTAAGAACCTAAATGTATAGATCTGTAAATGGTCCTAACAGTTGCTTTATATTAAAGAGAAAATAGGGACTCAACTTTGGGGTTTTTCTCCCTCCCAGTCCTATATAAATCTGCCACATAAAATTATTTCATCCTTTTTTTCATCTCTCAAGCAACAGGGGATTAGGCACAAATTACCACAAGTGTCAGGCTGGGCTCCCAGAAAGCGATGGGCAGCAGTGGAGGGGACTGCAGGCTGTGTCACGCCTGGATTGCACTGGCAGAGTGATCCAGGAGCCACAGCCACACATTACACCCCACGGATGAGCCTGGCACTTGCTCTCAAAGCAAAAATCAAGTTGTCACAGGCTGTGTCTGTGCTGCTAAATTACACAGGGCTAGGGAGCAAGCCTGACTGCTAGCCGTCCAGGCTGCTTAGAGATTAGCTGTGAGCTCACATGTCAGAGTGGTCTTGAGATGCGCCGACTTCCCTCCCTCAGGGAGGGAACACCGGGATGCAGCTGGCGCAGTCAGCCAGGGCACACCAGGTTTTGCTGCCTCTGTCCTGCAGGCATCCAGGATGCTCTCTTCAATGCCTCATCCCATGAAGTTGCAGCACAATGCCTGGGGCTTCCTGCTAGGAAAACATCACCCTCATGGTCTGCAACCCTTGTGATTCAGCGCCAAATACAGCAATGGCAAAGCCAGAACATCACATTTATATTCCAGACCTGTGGCACCATCCTGCAGGGCCCAGGGGAGAGCCAGAGCCTAGTGATATGCAGCTGGTAAGGCTGTGCCTGTCTGAGCCAGAGAGCCAGAGAACAGGTCCTCCATTTAATTTAGCAGTACAGACACATCTGCTGTGACAAGGAGTGCAAACATCTCAGGTGGAGGTACTTCTGCAAGGACTGGGGTAAGGTGATGCACTGAGCCCTCTCATCCCATTTACAAAGGTGTTTTTTTCGGCTAGAGCAGCCTTTTAGTATGGAATGTTGATGTCTTAAGTTTTAGACATTTTTAATTCTCAGCATTATGGACACTTGAGACCCTTTATAGGCACTTACACCGGGCTTCTAGGAACTGAGGAGCCTCAACTCATAGTTTACTTTTGAAATTCGTGGTCTGAATCTCTGGTTCACCAAATCATAGAACGGCTTAGGTTTGAAGGGACCTTAAAGTTCATCTCATTCCAACCCCTGCCACCATGGGCCAAGGATGCCACCCACTAGAACAGGTTGCTCAAAACCCCATTCAGCCTGGCCTTGAACCATTCCAGGGATGGAGCATTTACAACTTGTCTAGACAACCTTTTCAAGTGCCTCGCTGGAAGAATTCCTTTACATCATTTAATCTAAATCTCTGCTTTTTTGGTTTAACTGCTGCCTGTTGTCCTATCACTATCTGCCCATGTAAAAAGTTGCTCTCTCTTTTTTATAAGCTCTCTTTAAGTACTGTAATGCCTCACTGAGGTCTCCTCAGTCTCCTCTACTCTATCTATATGATGCCTCATTATGGTATGTAAGAATATCTCACTGCTGTACTTTCTCCAAGGGCCTGACTCAGTTCTTGCTCATTTCAATATAAGGGGAATCACTCCCACTAATGGTAAAGGGGATTCATCAATGTAAAGTTTCAGCACCAATGCACAGATGTTTCAGGGGTCAAGAAGAAATCACACTGACACTGGTGCTCACCTCCCTCTACTTGCTGCCAAACAGACAAGACCGCCCAATATTATTTTGCACTCTGCAGCATGCATTGGCCATGATGGACATGTGCATCCTTAAAACACCTCCATGCTTTTGAGACTATTTGTTTGTGTGGAGTGCTTTAGAAAGGCTGTGTTTTTATAGGGCTGACTAAAGATATTCGAGAAAATGGAAGACAAGGCACTGCTTTGGTCCCTTCAAGTCTTCTTTTTATATAACAGAGACAAAATTGTGTCCGTTCTCCAAAGCCATCCTTGCACTGTGAGCATTGCACCCACAACTCAGGCTTTATGGTCTCACACACTCAACTGAGCTCTTGTCCTGACTGTGGGCTCTTTCTTCTCATTCCATCCTTTCTCCACCTCTAGGATCAGCTGAGCAGCAGTTACATCATAGCCCAGAAGACATGAAAGGAGAAGAAGCCTTCAGAGATCAGCTGCATTGAGGCAGTTCACATCTGCATCCCAGGCAGGACAGCTCCCAAACCCCCCTCTCAGGTACCTGTCTTGTTTCTTGGCCTCTCACCCCAGGGTTGCATGAGTTTTGCAAAATTTATCTTTTTTTTATAATCAAGGGGTAAAACATATTAAGTCAGATGTTAGTTTAGTGTACAACATAATTATAAACTGCACATACGACAGAGAAACTCTAAGTCTGAGCTTTGATGATGATGATGATATGGAACATTTTATATGTGTGTTTTTAAAACCATAAGCAGACCACAAGTGGTCCATCTCTAGTGGTTCACAGATCTTTTCTAAATGTGACTGCAGCATCTGCTGGCAGTGTTGTCTACATATATGTTAGCTTTGTTTTTCATGCATATTCATGTGTCGGTCATTTAAACACAGCATAAACAAAAACAGGCCAAGGACTATGTCTGATGGACCCCAACAGGACTAGGCTGAAAAGAAGATTTAGTGCTTCTAGTAACAATATTTTGTTGGCAATTTGACAGCTTTGACCTAAGCCAAGTGACAGCGTTAGGTGATACACAGTGTGCTGACAACTTATTACATAAAGTATCATGGTTGGCTGTCAGAAGCTTTCTTGGAATCTAGAAATATAGCTCTGGCCAATTTTTATGGCAGGGAAAATGTGTTCAGTAATTTCTACCAAGGCAGTTGTTGAGTGGCTGAAAGACAGGACTGATGGAGAGTTATTTGATAACAACAGCAAGTTGTCCACCTGCAATTGGGCAGGTTTATCCACATGGTTTTGTAATCTTCTTTGGCAGCGACTCAGATGTTACAATACAGTCCAGACAATTCCCTTTTCTTTCTGGGGGAAAATACAATCCCATCTAAAAATGAATTGGGAAGGACTAGCAGTGCATGGGGGTAACAAAAAAATGCCAGTTGGATTCTGTGCCTCAGAAATATAGGGCACCTCATTTTATGCCTTGAGACTGTGAGGATTTTGAGGGCCAGAGAATATTGCTCATCCTTGTACGGCCCTGGGAAGATTTAGGGTATTAGCAGAGCCAAAGATTTGGCAGACCTACAGGTCTGTTTTTTTCAATAATGATTTGGAAATACAAAATCACAGATCTTCAATTTTTTTTCTGAAGCTTTGTTTGCGATAGTAAAGAGACGATTCTCAGGCTATGTCACACAGTTTTGTGAGAAGGATTGATATGACAGCAATGGTCACTTTCGAGCTTTCCTGAACATCCTTTCCTTTGCTTTTGTTAAAGAGAGGGATCAGCACATATCCAAGCAGCTGGAGGATATGCAGTGTTTTGAGGGGGGCAGATAGCTGCACTGCAGAGTGTAAGTCAGCAGGCACACGACTCACACATGATGCTCAGGTATCCTACCAGGTCTGTCCAGATCTGGGGATTTTCTTATGTGGCTTTTGCTACAGTGGTTACATTCTCTGAGTTACAGAGGTACCTGTATACATTTTAAACGTAAATCGAACAGTATAATAGACACGTGCTCTGATTTAGAAACCCTAATCTTGTTTTGACCAACACAGCAGTTGCTCTTGTAGAAAAAGAAAATGATATCAGGGAATTTCATAAATAAGTGTGTAGGCTGGGGAAAAAACCCAGGAGGATCCATTGCCCAGGGATGCATCGACACACAGCTGGTCTCCAGCTTTGGTCCCTTGGGTTTGATACCTGTGCTGCAACCCGGCTGGTGGGACACAGTGGGGAAGGAAAGCAACAAGAACCATGACGGAAGGGAATGCGCTGCAGTTACTGGCAATGACCTGTCCTTCACGTGATGCCAACCCTTCTCGGCACAGCCAGATGCAATGCACAGGTATGACGAGCGAAGCAGCCACAGACGAGTGTTTCAAACTGCCTGCACATGATCAGACACACAGTCCCCTTCTTCTGGCATGTCTCGCACAGTCTTAATTGAGAAAGTCAGGAGCTGGAGTTGAAAATACGGTATCACATTTCCCATAATGTGTGAATTGATGGTTTCCTGCAGTCAGTGCTGACAAAAATCTTCCCTTCCTCCAAGTTCAAAGTAACTGTTGAATATACAGATGGGCCATATCTACACCTTTCCCCTTGCAGCAAAAAGTGCTTTAGATAATTAAGATTTTAAACCGTATTATGAGCAAGAACCTTGGCCATTTTAAGGAATAAGGGTTTCCTTAGAAACCACGACAAGTAGTTTAGGAGCAGACGTTTATGAGGACGAATATGTACACCATCAATTAACACCTTGTTTCTTTCACAAGTTCAGTTATATTTACAACACTGCTATGAAGCAGTGAAAGCAGACAGTTTTGTATGTGCATCAGGGCTGTGAAAGATAGACTCTGCGCTACCAGACAAACAGGGATTCACACCATATGGCTGGTTCAGGAGTTTTGACCGATTTAGAACAAATGCATAGTAATTTCCCACTGGGGTCGGGTTAGGATGAATATTAATACAGATCAGAAATGACAAACAGAGAAATGGACAAAGATTGCCCTCAGATTACATCCCCCGCTTCTGCCTTACAATAAGCTTTAAAGCTGTTTTCTTGGCAAAGTCAGTGGCTTGCACCTGATCTCCATGGTACTTTACTTACATCAGGTCCCTGTAAAATCCCACCAAATGTTTCCAGTTCCAAGCAGCAGATCATCGGCTGCAGTTTGACATCCAGAGGAGTTCATAGGCTGAACATGTTTAAAAAGCAGCCAAACAAGCCAAGAGCTCAGCAGCTAACAATGTTGAGGAGGCTGTAGACACTGAGCTTGGCACTGACAAACGCTGCTGCCATTCCTACCCTTAGTGCTGGTTTTATCCAGAGACTGTTTTATACCAAATGCAGGGCTGGAATACCCAGCACAGTGCATCTACATATCCTGAGAGGTTGCAGTACTGATACATTACATATAACATAGCAGCTCAGCTGACAAGCAGAAGAGAAAACTATTGTGGACTCAGATGGCATAAAATTAAACTTAGTTTTATCTTGCTTATACTGAAGGAAAATTATTCCACTTCTTTTCCAGCAGGTAAGTTAGAAGATGGTTCATAATTGCCTATGAGAGTCTCCTCAATTCAATTCCTGATCATCTTGTGTAGTGAAAATAATGAATAACTCAGTTTGAGCCAAAATGTGAGTTCTAGATTTTGGTGTTAAAATGGACATTTTCAGTCGTACTCCTCCACCTGTCTCGTTTCAGAGATACAGCACTGTGTTCAGCTCCATGGAAAGCAAAGGTGCTGCCATGGGAAGTGCTGTTCCTCAGCTTCTGGAAGAAAGCCTTTCTGGAGATGACGCCTGAGAGGTGTTGTGTCCCACGTGCTCACCACCTGCAGGAACACAACAGGATAAGCCCCTGCTACGCTTAGGGTACTCTGATCCTCTCTGTGGACGTTGTGTTTCCAGCTGACAAGCTACAACCATGTGAGTGGAAATTTTTTCATTCAGTGGCTTATTTCAGGATGGCTGATCTGAGAGAATTCAATTAAAAATGACTCAGCTGATTCTGAGGACAGGTTAGTAGAATGACTGTCTTCCTATGCTAAAAAAAATGATTTATTTGAGGAACTCTCTAATGCAAATGCTCTGGAGTGGTGCCTTCAAATTTGGCAGGATGAGTGACTTTTCTGCACAAGATTTGCTTTTTGCAGTTATTCTGAATATTCTCATGCAAAGCCTTTAAAAAGTGTAATAAATACCTGCCCTCTAATATACAAGTCTGGTTTTATGAAACTGAATTGTTAACTATGTTGACATGGGGATTTCCTTGTGACTTCTTAATTTTCTTTTTTATTCATTCTCTATTTGGATTTTGGGTACGACTGAACTAAAGTATTCATGTTATACCTATTTTACTTCCAAACAGAATATATGAAGGAGTATTAAGCTGCCATCTCAAAACTCAAACAATAGCCCAAGTTTAATTTCTCCTTGTTCACCCAATGCACATAAGAAACTGTGTGAAGCAAAGTAACTCAGCAACTGTGTGCATTTTAATTTTTTTCCTGGGTTTGGCAAGTTTTATTTTCTATATGTTGTTGTATTTTCTAAATGTTGTTCACATTTTGGTCCAAAGGCAAATTTTTGGATTTTTTCCTAGCTTGCAAGATGCTCCTCAGGGGTGCATCTTCATATCTCAAACACAAGCTTAATTTAGGGAATACTAATTTTTAAAGTCTGATCTTGCCACCTTTGAAATATTCTCATTAAGTAAACCGTTTATCCATCTTAAAAAATCAGAAAAAAGAACAGACATAGAATTCAAGGTTTTAGAAAAAATGTCTGCATGGGGTTTAAATGCCAAAATGAAAGGCAATTCTGAGAGACTTACATTTACTGTAACGTACGGGAGAAAAATGAAAAACATGACCAAGATACAGTTTCTTTTGAGCTACAGCAAAATCATTCCTTAAGGACAAGCGCATGTAAAGGGCCTCCCCCTGAATGGGATCTATGCAACCGCATCTTCTGACCCTTCGCAAACACGAGCCCTCACCTTACAGAAAACACAGTGGGCTTGAAAATCCGAGCAGCCTATCCCAGCCGGTGTGAGGCAGCCTCTGTGAACCGCAGGACTCGCTTTTCATCAGCGAGGCCGGCGCTCACCTCCCGAGCGCTTCAATCAGCCGCTGGCAGATGTGCTCCCGTACCAGCCTCGTGCTCGCCCCCCTCCCCGGGGCTCCCAGCATTGTTTGGCAGCAACACGGCAGAAGCGAGACAAAGATAAATGGAAGCGCAGGAGCTGTATTTACACAGCATTTAAACATACTGTACGCTGGAGATTGAAGGGCTCGCTGTTAGGTGACACTGCAGGTTTCAATAGGGAGCACGTCTAGTAGAGCCCTTCTGCCTTATCCAGGTCATGTGGCGCCCATGACTTTACTTAAGGTTGTTGTTTTGCCTGAAAAACATTTTTCTTGTGGAAAAAAAATCCAAACAATAGTGAAGTTTGATCCTTGATCAAACAGCAAAGCAAGGACATTGCTCTCCCAGAAATGTTCTTCAACTATTCAAAGATTATCCAAATCCAAATAAGATATAAATATAAAAAGGAAAATATACAGAAAGCAGAGAAACAGAAAAAAAAATTACTTTTAAAATATACTGATTTTGCTCCATAAGCCCAAAACATGAAGCAAGAATAAAAGTTACATTAGTTTTTCATCATTTGCCATTCACATAATATCTCCATTTGGCACACCTTTAGACACCAGTCCTACACTTCACAGAGCGTTAATATTACAGCTGAAAGAACATGAAGCTGCAAGAAATATTTGTAACAAAGCAGATTTTCACTGAGGTAGGTCTGTTTTCAAATTCACATAACAGTGACAAAACTGGAATAAACTTACGACATTTTGAAGACTGTCAATCCATTTTTACCATAAGATGACTTTGGAATTTTATGTTGAACACAGGCATAAAGGAAATAGCAAGAGATATTAAAAGATGTGTCTTTAATGAACAATATCTTACGACACAGATATGAAGAAATCACCACATTTAACCACATCTCCTTTCAAGAAGTCCTTTATTCTGTTGTGAGTCACTGACAGAGAATACAGATTATGAATGGCAATAAACACTGTGGTATAAAATAATAAATAAATTTTCATTGTAAAAGTTTATTTTAACCAGTTCTTTTCGGCTGGTGAATACAATATTTATGGCATCAAGGCAGTCAAAATCTTGATGTTTCTGCTCTGGGAGTGCAAGGGATGAAGGACTATTAATGTTACCAGGATCTCTGTCAGACATTAAATACAGAAAGGTAGTGAGTCATGTGTTCTGGTCGTACAAGTAGTGCCTGAGCACCTTGAAGAGGTGTACCAGGTGCTGCACCACATGGGAGGTGAGATTCAGCTGCCTGGCTGTTCCCTGCAGGCAGGTGTGTAGAGGTTTGTGAGAACTGGCCAGAGTTGTGGGGTGTTCTCTTTTCTCGAAAGCTGGTTCTGATTCTCAGAGGATTCATTCCTGATGAGACTTCATCCCTTTATGGATGGGGGAATGACTACGGAGAGGGATGCTGCTCTCCCATCATATGCTGGGGGTTACAGCCCCTTCGGCTCCTGCTGTTCCCTCTTTGCCCATGAAACTCTGCCTGCCTTATTGTAATGCAAAATAATTCAGCAGAAATAAAAGTAAAATACTTCAACCAGATGAAATTTAAATAGTATAAAATTGTGATTTGTGAAGCAAAACTGCTGAATGAGTAAAAGAAAAAGGAGCATGAAACATTTTGTATCAGTTTTCCCATTTCAAAAGGCTTGCCTGTAGAATGACCCATCCAGCATTCTTCGGGCTTTAATTAATTAAAAGCAGGGAGAAAGTTAGGATTTTGGCACAGGATAAATATTCCAGACTTGAACAGAAGATGTTGCTTTAATGACCTGGACACCATCCAGGAAGTACGCAAAGGCTAGCAGACACTTCTGACAGCTAATATATCTGATAAAAAAGAGCATTCTGGCCAATTAAAGAACTGGAGTAGAAATAATGGTTTGTCACCAAGTGTGTAACTGAGGCCAATTGGTCCAGATTAACCAATGGGTTATCCTTTGTAAGTGAATTTAAAGGTCACGATGAGCTGTCTGGGTAGGTAAAAGATAAAAATGTTAAATTAATATGGTGGCAAAAAAATTTCAAATGTGAGACGTGGAGATAAAAATTAGATTTGCAAATCATGCAAAATCACCTGGAGTGGACTAAGCAAATTGCTCTCATGGCAGAAGGTCATTAAGAAAAAAATGTGAATAAAAGTATAAATTTCTATCCACTGTAGAAAGCAGAAGCTTTATTTAAGTATTCATAGGCAAATATACTCCTGAAGGACTTTATTATAAACTACCAGCTGGGTGCATATCCCTCTCTATTCCTGGGGAAAGTGAGGTGAGGCCGTTTTAGGGCAATCCACCTTTTACAATAAAACAATCAGTTATACCATTGATAGCTGACCTATGCAATACAATTTGGCCATGAAGAGATTATCTCTAATCTAGCTGTAAAAGCTATCATTTCCATGTTGCAGAATGTCCCAGGACAAATCCCACTGAAGAGGTTTCTCTTTAAAACCTTCCATTGCACACAGAGGCAAAGCTCGACACTGACTCTGGACAAAGATGGTCACAGACTTCAGGATCCCTACAAGACCCATAGGTAAGATGTCCTGCCCTTGTGCCTACAGGGCATGAGGGATGAAGAGGTAGCTCCACAGCTCTGGGTCTTGTCTGCCAGCACTGGGGGCTTCCATCAGAGCACCCTGCCAGGTGGCCACTGCTCACCAGCCACTCCCCAAGTGCACCTCTGTCCCATCCCTCTCCAGAAAGTCCTGCTGTGCTATGAACATTAAAAAGACTCTGTCCAACAAATACTTCTGATTTCATGTGCATCTCAGCCAGCAACTGTATTCAAATGACTCTGTTTGCTGCTACTTGAGAGATAAGATTCCCAAAATAAGGCAATAAATATCCACAGTAGCTGTTGCTTATTTTTACGAGCACCTGCAATACAGGGGCCCCACATCATCCCTGCAGCGCATAAAAATGTAGATGCTTATAACAGGCCAAGTCTAGGCAGCCCTGTAGAGAGGCATTTTGGTGCTCACATCCTCATAGCTGTGCTTGGTGCTTTCTTCCGACCTAGAGGGGTAACCCCTTGTCCCCCAGCCAGGAGGATGCAGCTTGCTGCTTTTTCTACGTCCCTTTTCCAAGCAGATGAACAGCCTGGGAAGGACCCTGCCTGCCAGCCTGCTGGAGCTGATCTGCTAGAGACTGGCAGGCAGGCACTTTCCTTGTCTTCCAAGCGTGCAGGCAAGGAGAAGAGGAGCCCTGAGTAGCCCTGATAGCCCTGAGTGCAGAAGCAAAGAGCAGAATCATGGGGGCTGCATTCGGCTGTCCCTTTCCTCCTGGCACATGGCAAATATTTGGGTTTAGCCTTCTTCTTCCAGCCCCAGTCCTGACTGTGTGCAATCTGCTGCTCTGGCCAGATTTGGGTGTCTTTGAAGGCAGAGGCAACAGCTACAGCTCTGACAGAGTTCAAGTACTGCTAAACAACATAGATCTCCATTCCTGCATGTAGCACCGAGATCCTCACCCAGGTTGTGAGATTTTGGGACTTCAGATATGGGTTACTGCAAGTATATAACCAGTGATCATAAACAGTATCTATTTTTCTTTATGGGAGTACCTGAAACACCCAAACCACACATAAAGCAGCTATTTATTTCTCTGAGGAGCCTTTAAAATACCTGTTCTTTCATGGATTACCTGTGTGAGTGGATGAACTTAAACCACTAAAGAGCTGGTTCTGAGCCAAATTTTCAATGGATATTAAAAAAGATGAGCACATACCTAGGAAAGTGAGCATTGCCACATGAGGCAAATGCATGCAAATGAAGATATCCAAGTACAATGGCCATAAAGCTTTGATGAAAGGTATTTTATTGACACTGAAGTAACCTTGTTGAATTGCAAATTTGGACTTCATTTCCTTTTCTGTAACCAGTGCAAAAGCAAAGAAAGGATCTGATTTCCTGGAAACAGGTTTGTCTTATCTGTTAATATATAGTCCCACCTTTTACATTGGGCAAATATATTTATATGCCCTTGGTTGGCATAATTTGGGACAAAAACGAGGAGATATTTTGATTTTTCAGAGAGAAGCAGCTATTTTGAGGACAGAATCTAGGAAAGTATTTTGTCATTTCTTTAAAGAAAATGCTAAAACAAATCATGTCTAGTCACAGTATTAGTAAATTGTCCTTCAAGTAGAAGGCACTAGAGTACCAAAACTTTTAGCACATGGTTTCCTATAGGTAGTTTACCTTGTAGGGTTTTGTAGAAAGTGAGACAGCCAAGTTGAAGTTAGCTCGTGTGTGATATTCCTTATGATGGGAACTTCAGAAATACTAAGCAGTGCACGAGCTTAATTTCAAATTTGAAAGTGACTGAGCTTAGAAACAAGAGAGCATGTGGCAGCGATGGCTTGGAAAATCCTGATGGCTGCTTCAGCTCAGGCTGCAGCGGTGTCTGCCTGAGTCTGCCTCTGCCTGGTGGTGTCTGTGTGCCTGTGACAGAGCTAGCAAGCTCTTCTGATGCCTGTGGCAAGGCTAGTTCCAAGGCTGTGCTCGTGTGGTGCCATTTCAGGGACTGCTACATCACACTTAGCTGCACTAAGGTCCCATTGATTCTCAAGTCATGCAGGCTCTCCAGTCCCTTACTCACTTTTGAAGACTCACTTAGGGAGCTTCTGAAACTTTTACCTTAAGCCTCTTTGCTGACACCATGAAAAAATGAGAGAGTGAACAAAAACACCTGTGTGAAATAAAACCAAATGTACTTAATATTTGAAATTTCAATGGAACTGCCGTTCTACTTAGAGATGGCACTGTCCACTTAAGTGCTGGATTGAGAAGCATCTCATTTTTAATGCACAGAGCTGGCAAAATCTCATTCTGAAATCACAGTACGTCTTTCATGAGATGTAAAATATGGGGAAAGGAAGCTCAGTCAAACCTTCCCTCCACTAAGTAACGATGTAAATTAGGACAATCCCCCTACACAAACAATAAGCAGAGCCTTCTTAACCCAGCTGACTTGCCTAGTTTGTGCCTTGTTTTCTTGCCTTTCCTTAGCTTTCACTACATCTCACCCCCTGTAAGCAGCTCAGCCTCATTAAAAGATTTGTGGTGAAACTAGCCACATCATTATATTCACTTAGATGGGGCTCTTGTAGCCAGCACTTACCATTCATAACAGCTGCCACTTAGGGTTTGTGAACCCCCCATTGGCACCTTCCTTGTGGTTTGTCGGTTGCTTTTTTTTTTCTTTTTTTCTGTGTCTTACTTTGAAATTTACATGTCTTCAGAACAAATAAAATTCACAACAACAAACTAATTAATGGATTCCAGTTTTGACAGCTACAAGAAGACAGATGAGAAAGTAACATGCTTCTGGCAGCGTGTTATCAATTGGGAGGCACCAGTGCATCGCCTCTATGTGGTACAGTGAGCTGGAACCGACACTGACAGATGACACAGCCCTTGACAGTGAAGCCTGTATGAGCTGACAGCTCCACTTGCACTCAGGCAGGTCCACGCTCGGCACTGGAACTGAACCAGCTTGATGTGCAGAATTTGCTTGCTTTTATCTTCCTCCGGCTGTACAGTGGGCAGGCTGAGCGGCACTGTCAGGTGGAGCCCAGGACTTACCTCAGAAAGTTAAAACTGTGACAAGTGCTAAGATTTTACCAGTAAAAATAAATTACGCCAGTTGACAAGTATCATTCTCTTCCAGGCAGTGCCTTGCTCTCCTTTTTGGAAGCAGGGTGGCTCCCTGGCCAGTAGGACTGAAAGAGCTTGGTTTCCTATGGACTGGTGAGTGTCTCTGGTTGGATTCTCAAGTGTCTACTGAGGGACTTGCACTGAGCAAGCCTCTGTCACAGCTGAGCACTCTGAGCCTCTCTCTGTCACATGGATTCTCCATGTTGAAGAAGAGCTGAACACACAGTCCTGCCTTTCTTTCAGGTGGATCTCCCTCCCTTGGGCAGGTGCCTTCCTTCACAGGACCACAGGAGACTGTGTCTTTGGGCCTATTGCCCCTCTGTTAAATTCGGTCAGAACTAGCCAAAGGTTTAGGTTCAGATGGTGCTGGGATGTGGAGAGACAGCGTGGATGCACATGCAATTACAGAACGAGACAATGTTGACCTCATTTCCTTTGAAAACAAGGGTAATACAGCAAAGGTGGAGTTTCCTCACACTATACATTAAAGACATATATCTACAGTCTTCAGGTTAGATTGACTCTGGCTGTAGAGGCCCTGGCAGCCTTATCTAATTCTTCCCTAAGGGCACAGGGATGCTAGAGGTACATGGGTAAGTGCTCCATGCTGTGGTGAATTACAACCCTACATCAAGTGTCTCTTCAGAGATTACTATAATAGATCTTTGTTCCAGTCCTTCTCTCTCAGTGTATGTAGATGAGCTTAGGAAGAGACTGTATGCTTTGAAAGGAACAGAATACTGGAATCAGCATTTAAGAGTATTTAAGAGAATATTGTCTTAATGAAGAAACAGTCTGGTCAAATTAGTTTGAATCAGCCTAGACCTTCAAGAAGCTCTGTTTTCTTCATCGCTGTAATTTTTTTCTGATGACATTACAGAGGAACTCAGAGCCCTATTAACAGAAAAACCCAAGTTTTATGGCTCCAGCGAGGGGATTTATTGCAGCCGACACATCTCTCTCCCTTGCTCCTTACAGCTCCATGTGGCCCTTCTGCCTGCTTCCCTCCTGTTCATTACAGTCTCCTTTGGCCCTCGAGAGCAGCTGCCAGTGCTCCCTTGGCCTCAGGCCGGGGTGACACAAGCAATAACGCCGGCAGAAGCCAGAGTGGCACTGGGCATACTCGTCCGCATTCAGCAGCTGTCAGCAGCAGCTATTTGAAAGATAGATGGGGGTTTATATGGCTTTGTTTGTGCACGTGTGCCTCAGAATACAGCGCCGAACTAGAAGGAACATAATTCCACTAGCTTCACTGGGACTATTCGTATCCTTAATATTATGCTCATGTTTTGGGGACTTCGCTGAATTGGGACCCGAATTTGTGAAATTTGAGTTGTGTGCACATTTGCCTGGAGTTCTCTGGGCTGCAGCTACCCATGCATGCTGTCGTTTCAGCTACTCCAGAGCTTGGTAGTACTATGTAACAGGAGGTACATTTCACACAGTCTGTTTTCAACTGAGTTAAAGTGTAAGAGAAAAAAGTTCATTAAAAATTGGTCTATAAAAAGACAACTGGGCAATTTTTTTTCAAGTGCTTTTCTCTGTGAAGCTCTATGAGGACACAATTAAGGTTTGAATTCGTTTTTCCAGATATTCATACTTTTGCTTATTGTTAAACATGTAGGTGATGTATAAAAATACATTGTCTGGAGGAAGTCTTCAGAAAAAATCGTTAGGCCAGCCAAGGCAATGTGTTGGGAGGCAGCACTGCGGGTGCTGACAGTCCAAGTCAGGCTGGTTGTGTGGGGCTGAAAGGTTTTCTTTGATGTTGCAGTAGCAATGCTATAACTATGTTTGAGCAGACAGGTATTGCTGAGTTCTTGCTTTCGAGATATAACATCTACCTGAAAATTTACCTTTTAGAAAGAAATTCAAGCATTCTTCTTCAAGAATTCTTCAAGAAATTCAAGCATTTCTTCTCAGCCTAAGCCAGTTTAGAATGGACAGAATATAGAAAACCAGTGATTTTCACCCTAAAATCCTTTTCACAAGCAAAATCATTTTATATCCTGGATCCAGATGTATGAACATATATGTTGCACCAGATAATTTTTCAAGAAAAATCTTATAGAAAAGATGAGCTAAAGATATGTGGTTCTTTCTTTCATACTTAATACCAATGAAAACTAATTTTATATGCAAATAAAAAATGTCACAGGTGTGCTTAATTTTTAGGTATTAAAAAAACCCCAAAACCTCTCTGGGGATGAAAATATCTTATGCACACTGCTCCTGATTTAAGAAAAATCTTCCCAAGCACAGAACAAACATGCCATAGGAAGTGCTCAGCGGCATTACAACTGAGTGCCCTGGGTGGTCATCTGCAAAGGTCAATAGAAAAAGCTATTTAGAAACCAGGCCCTCACTTCAGTCCCTCTAATATGGAATTGAGCAGCGAATTGACTACCCTCCATAATGCACCTTCCAGCAAGAATCTAGGGTGTTTGACTAATCAGAACCAAAGGTATTGTCCTTCAGGAGTTTTTCTTCTTTGAGGATTTTTGATTCTCTATCGGTGGTGAGAATCCCATCCTTACACACTTACAAAACAAAGGAGGATCAGTGAACAGGCAATTTGTGAACTCTGCCCATCTAGGTTAGGAGCTGAATCCAAATTCGAACTAGATCCAGATGAAATATTTATGAGTATGCATAGATAGATATTTACAGAGAGAGACATGGATATAGACAAATTCAGATTATCTGTTTTTCTCCTGCATGATCAGACTGTTACTGGATTCCTCGCTTAGATATATTTTAAATGGCTTGCATTTATATTCATGGTGTTGCACATATCTGTGTTCTTGCTGTTTTAGATAGATTTTAAAATATCATACTGAAATTTTATGGAGCCTGATAAAGTTGGATAGCAAACTTTCCTAAACAGAATAAAACTGTACTATCTAACATCATACAGGGCTATCCAAGATACTCTTTAACTCCTTTAAATACAACATAGAGCATGCAGTTCTTTTTCTTTGACATTTTTTGAGCAATTTCTCTTCAAAAACCTCTATCATTTTTATCTGCAACTCAAGAATACATGTAGTATTTCTTTACAGCCTTGTTTATCAAGAGAATCTCAAGCAGGGGAAGCTATGGTGAGCCAAATTTTCCTGTGGTTTACATGGGGAAACTCACTGACCTCATGAAGACTCTTGTGATTTATACTACTAGAGCATGACTCCTCTGGGGTATCCACATTATGGAGATTAACAAAATGTACTTAAATTTTCAGCTGAGTATGTACTGTGGTACCACCAGCATGAAAAACAGCGCCTTTTGCACTAGGAAAAAAAGGCTGAATTTTGTTTCATGACACTTTTACTCCATTGACTCCTGCACTCAGATAGGTAAATGTAGTAGTGTCTCTGGCTTGTTGCTTGCTTCTATTTCAGAGCCATTCATGGAAGAGAAATCCACCAATGGCTGTCAAAAACCAAACACTCTCTCTAGTTCAGAAAGTCTCTGAGATGACAATTTGTGGTTGCTAGGAGAGTATTTTTGGGAAGTATCACTATGTGTTTTCTATATTCTCATACTCTGCTGTAGCCATCTGCCCTCCAATCTGCTGAAAAAAGGGTCTTGGGCTAGACGGTCCTTATATTCATTAGATTCAAAGAAGCTAGAAGCAGACCAGCTAAAATTCTCAAAGTTGCCCTGTAAGTAGGAATGTTTGCTGCTTCTCAGACTGCTTTAGATTCTGATGATGCCATTTTGCTCTTTTCTAATGACCAGGTTGGTCAAGCATAATTTACCTTTAGTGAATCCATTCTGTGCACAGATTTTCTGCTGTAACTCTNCACACACACACACAAATACATATAATGGTGGTTTTTCACAGCAGATGAAGTGAGGAAGAGATTCTTCAGTGGATGCATAACAGGACTGAGATTCAGGACATGCAGCTTCAGTTTCTATTCTGTCCCAGCAACTTCTTGAANAAGAAGCTAGAAGCAGACCAGCTAAAATTCTCAAAGTTGCCCTGTAAGTAGGAATGTTTGCTGCTTCTCAGACTGCTTTAGATTCTGATGATGCCATTTTGCTCTTTTCTAATGACCAGGTTGGTCAAGCATAATTTACCTTTAGTGAATCCATTCTGTGCACAGATTTTCTGCTGTAACTCTGGAAGATAGAAGTGGGGAGCTTAAAGTGGTGACAGCAGCAAGGGGGAAAGAGTTTTATTCCTTCAAGAGCACTAAATACTAAATAAGAAACTAGAACTNACTTGAATTTCTATAGGAGTCAATCTGTACCACTAAACGAACAAAGAGCAAAAAAGAGCACTCTGAGCCCCAGTTATGCATCCTCTATATTGCCTTCCCACTGCTTTTCTTGGGATCACTGCAGGCAAGTCATTCACAGGCAAGGCAGAAGGTAGATGGGATTCCTGGTTGGATTCACCCTCAGGACTGTTTCTGAAAGGCAGGATGGAGGACTTTACACTCAGTTTTGTAAAAACACTGCTCTAGTGAGCTGCAGCACAAGTTTCATATTAATCTAGTAGTTCAAACTGCAGAAATACATAGAGGAAGTCACAACTAAATCTAAGATCTGCAAAGATGTTACTTGGCCCTGAAGACACCCAGGTGCTGTGTGGATGATCTGGAGAGAGATGAAAGGAGTATTTCTCCCTGAGAAATCTGAGTCAGCAGCCGTCTTTAACAAGATTTGTTAAGCAGCTAGAATAACACCTGGAAACTCTAAGCACTACTGTAAGCTTAGTAAATAATAAAAATGAGGCTAGCTTTTTGATAAAGTAGTTCTGGTAGGAAGGAAAGAGATTTTGCATTATACTTCCTGAATGCCATGCCTTTAAAGGATGGCTCATCAGAAATGTACATAGCAATCCTGCTTCAAGACATTCTCAAGAATCCCCTTAATTAGCCATCCATGTTTACTGTACTTATCCATCATAATATGTGCAGTGTTATATTTGCTATCTGTAATCTCTTTGTTGGTTTTGATTCTTCTGAAATGCATTTTCCCCCTCCAATGAAAAATACCAAAAGAGCTTTCATTCAAGAAAATATGCTTGGCATCTGAAAGTTTGGGATATGTGGGAGTCACATCCTTTTTGTACAGTTTCTTTAGTACAGTGGGAGTTTAACTCCTTGCTGTCTCTGTTAAGAAGAAGTCAAGCTTAGGGAACTTGCAGTGCAGATACTCAGTGTGGGGGGAAGGTGTCAAGGGAAAGCCCAGCAGCTGTTTCTCTCCTGAAAAGAGGGCAGATGAGAGGGGAAGAAGCTCTATTTGTGCCCACAGCGCCATGTCCCAGAAAGGCAGAGCACCACTCTTACCACTGCAAAACAGCTGAACAGCAGCTATAATTTTGGTTGGTGCTGGATAGGGAGGACTGCCTGAAAGCACCTAGCTTTCTGAGGCTGGAGGGCTCTGCAGGCTTAATAGGCTGCATTTTCAGTTGTTATAATTCTAAAGGATAAGGCATAATATCTCCATGTTAAGCTTTTTGCACAGCTCCTCTTTTATTTTCCGGTACTTCTCTGACTCCAGACTCCAGTTAAAAGCTGTAGAAGTTGATGTGAAAGTATCGGGTATTTGGACTGGAATGAAAATACATAATATTGTGATTTTGTTACCTTAATTGTGGTTGATCTGAGTGCCACAGGGGCTCCTCCACTCCCTGCAATCTGTAGCTGTTCTGCTTTGACAACCTTGTATACTGGCTATGGTCTGTGCCACTATGCACACTTTGCACATTAAATACATTTTCTCCCAGTCATGAGCCACCATCTTCCTCTCTTCACTGTATTTGTTCATCTGAGACTATATGGCACAGGTGTAAGAACAGCACAAATGTAGGAAATGTTGATTCTGCAGCACGAGAAAACTGGCTTAGCATCCCACCAAGGTCTGGACTGCACAGAAGCAAGGAAGCTATAAAGCTCTCTAGCAGGGCCTCTGAGAACACTTGCCCTGTGGCAAAGGCACAGCCATGAGGCTGATTTACTCTTTCTGCACCTGGGGAATTGCCAGAGATCTTTACAAGAGGGATATAAGAGAAGGCAGGATCTGGCTCCCTGACAAAGAGATTTCAGGCCAAATGACTCACCTCTGGAGGAGTCAGACAGTTTTTCAGAGGACATGACTTACAAGAAAATTCAGGAGCTGGGATTATTTATTTTTCAGGGCCTATTGATCTTTTTTAAGCTCTTGAACAGTAAATCTGCATACACAAAGAACACAGACTTCAGAGTCATGAGGTTTGAGGACAGACTTCATAAACGGTCACTTGTTGTGACTCACCCACAAAGGCAGAGAAAGTAGGTTTTTAGCATCTTATTGTTGCCCACATCATAAGACCCTGGTGCTTGTTTATGTGAAGATGGCAAGCTGAGCATTTGCCTCTGGTTATAAACACATCATTTGTGAAAGCATCCATCCTGAAAGATAGAAGTTTGCTTCTTATGACAATTGTCTCTTTTTTCCCCTCAGGTCTCACTGAAGCTTTGCCAAAGAGTTCAAGTAGAGAGCAGTCTCACAAAACTGAGAGTCACCTAATATACTTTAGTGAATTCCTAACTCTGACAGTTTCTAAATATACTGCCAAAGAAGGGCCAGGGTGTTCAGGAAAAGACCACGCTGATAAAAGTATGAACATCCAGTACAAACAGCCAGACACAGACTAAGGTGTAATGCAATGGACTATCTGGAGCATAACTCTATAAAGTTGCATTACCTTGAAATTCTTCACATTCTGTGCAATAGTTTATACCTTAAGTCGTTCTAGGTTTTACTGCAGTATGAACTATGTATGCCACATTAAACTCCCAACTTACTCTGGATATCACTGAAAACTAAGTTTGTTAATTAAGTTTGTCTGCCTGTCTAAAACTGGGAATACGATAATATGTGATAGTTCTAATGAAAAGTTGACTTTTTCCATAATAACTGGAAGTGATTATACGACACAATTCTCAAGAAGAACCTCACCGGTGAATTAAAAGGATAGGAAATGGCTTAAAATAAATTGATACTTATTTCCATTTGAGAAGTCATATAAAAACGTTGGTGGGCATTTTGTTATGTAACATTCCATCTTCAGAACAATCTCTCTGACATGGGACAGAAAAGTATTTGATACCTTCTCATGACAAAATTATGGTCTGCTTCACTGAAAATATGACTTGAAATAGTCTGAATTAAACTCTAAAAACAACAGTTCCAGATCAACAGCTTTTGGGTATTTGCAAATCCAATTTTAATTACCAATTTTCCTATAGATAACATAAATGCAAACAAAACACATTCACAGAAAGCTTTTTGTGTTTAGAATTTTAAATCTACCAGTCAAAACCTTGCCACTGCAGTGGATTAAAAAGAAAAAAAGTGGCGTTTTTCTGTTACATTGATGTTAATTGGGGTTTCCTTGTCACAATGAAGGGTTATACAGAAGGTGATCTGAAGAAACTCCTTATGATACACCATACCAGTGCATACAGATGGCACTTTCACTACTACTACTGAGTTGATTCACTCATTTCACTAGGCTTGCTTAATATTACTATGTTTATCTGTTGTAAAAGCAAACAAAAGTCAGACATAGTGTAGGAAGTCTCCCAGCTAGAAAGAAAAACATATGTAAGAAATTTAAAAAATATTTTACTAATGAACTGCAGCTGTATTTTACAATCACAAAGAATTTTAATACCTTGGTGAGATAAATCATGCAGCTTGTCTAAGCACAAGGTGAGCTGTAAAAATAAAATACAACCTCTTTCTGTAAACAGCTCTTGTACTGGGGCCAGGCTTTGTACTCTACTACCAGGTAGAAAAGGGAGCAGCAGTGGAGGTTGACTGAGGAGATATGAGGAAGGTGCCACATTCCCAAGAAGCTGAGGAATACATAAATGGTCCTTTGGATACTATTTTCCCGCCAGCAGCAGCGTGCAGCATTAGGCAGGCACCAATTCTGCCTCTGTCTAAAACCAACTCTACTGAGGGTGCTCCAGTTTTGCCACAGCCAGAATTTTCACCATTTATGGATTTGCAGACCCAAGGAAGGATTAAGATACTTTTTTTTTAGAGTTGCAGACATGAGTTGTAGTGGTATTTTGCTTGCACTAAGCCTCCAGCTGCTGTTCCAGAGGTGTGGAAATTGCTCATAGCCCTGTGCAGATGCCTTGGATTCCACAGAACACTTCAAATAACACAAAGTGCCTATATTTATGTAACTAAACTGAGATTTATGTGTCCACATGGAGATCACTACAGGTGAATAAGATCTCTAATCTTCCTTTGTAACCTGTGGAGTTCTACTCTCTACAGTCAACAGTGACCTGACTTTGTTCTCTGTGGTCCTCTGACAGTATTGACAAGGTCTCAACTTACTGAGATGAGAGCTTACATACCTGCCTCCTATGCACCTTTTTTGGAGCTGAATCCCACTCTAAATTCTGGCTTAAATTTTGGTGTTTTTTTTGTTCTCACTGAAACTGGACATTTTTTTATTGGCTATTTAAATTGTGGTGATGTCTAAGACATCTGCAATTTGAGATTGAATAGGTCATTAGGTCAGTTTTAAGGTCTAGCTTGGTGGTGACAGAAGCAGCACACATTCACCTGTGCCATACTGGTGGGATGGCAACAGTGTGAACAATTTACTACAGAAGACTACAGAGAGCAAACTGTGAGTTAAACATGAGCATGCAGGTTCTCTTCCTGCTGACGTGTTCAGGGGACTGCTCTGGAAAGCAGCATTGCTTTTAACCAGTGTTTACTCTTCTTCACTGCAAGAGAGCAAGCTCCTCTCAGTCTAAAATAACATGGTACTACCAGAAGGTGTAGGAAATGTTCTTTGCACTTGGTCATCTGTAAATAGCTCCAGCCAATGCTGTTTGGTCCTTAGCTCTATCAACACCAAAATGGACTTGAAATTTAAAAAAAACACCCCTATATATCTGTCAAAAGCGAATTATTAAGGGATTTCTTAATTTCCTTCTGATGTTGCACCTGAAAAGTCAAAAAGGAGGATGAGAAATAGTGTATTTCATCTAGATACTGACTATAGATTAGAGAAACAGCAGGAGGAAATAAATAACTTAACTAGACTGAACTTGAATGGTCTTGGCTGGATGAAGAAGAAATGTCCATGGATGAACTTGGAAAGCTCAAAGATGGTGTTCAATTTATCTAAGTAACTTTGTTCACTTGGATTCAGCTCACAAAGCTTCGTGCTTAAATAGGATATATAGTTTCAAATTTCGATGTTGTAATGGGCAATTACCCTTGGGTGAATAAAAATGAGGCAGATTTTGTTCATCCTATTGTAAATACCGAAGTATGAAAAGTTGAGTTCTAAACATTTGCCTTCCTGACTCAGGACAATTATTAGACATTATATCTTAGGGAGCATGCTTTATGGCTTGCAAATAACAGTCATGTGGTTTAATGTATTTAATTTTACTGGCCTGACTTTCACATATTTTAAGAGCTCTCTACCTCTCCTTGGCAGCAGAAGAAATTTATCTTGCCAGAGGAATATAAAGGGCCTGCAAATGAAAATCAGAGCTCAGTTATTCTATTTCTGAACATCAAGGCCTCAGGTATTAGTCTATTTGAGATTATTGTTACCTACCCAACCATAATGTGAAAGTGAAATCATGCAATGAAGAATGTGCTAGGATGAGTAAAATATTTCCCCTTTCTGTTGTTCTATTTTGTTTCCTTACAGTTAAGAGAGGCATAAAATGTGCAATTGAATCCCGTTTGCCTGATATTAAGATAATAATTTCATGCACATACCCATACAAACAATGCTGCAATGAAAACTGAATACATTCCTGCAGCCTATGCAAACATGTAGTAAATGGCCTTACTCTAAATTAACTAATAAAACTTTCCTAATTATGCATGGTAAAAGGGTAAAGGAGAATGATAGCAGGAAATTCCTTTTGCCTCATGCTATGGGTTTGGAAGTGCAGTGACATCATTCCTATTGCCAGGCACTGGAGGAGATCATAATGGGGTATAATTGTTGCTTGCTCATTTGATTGAACTCCAAAACTATATCAAATAACACTTAATTATGCACTAGAATACCATTACAGAAGAGAACTCAGCACTGAGGGCTCAGTGCAAGCAGAAGCATTTAATAATTAGACAACTACTGTAGAAGCAAAGAGATAACTTGCTGCTAATTAGTCTGGAATTTTACGCTCACAATATCCTAAGTAAATCTAGTGAAAATTAGTTGGGAGCCTGAACATACAGTTTTACTATAGCTCCATCTGGTACGTGCCCTCCAATTACCCAGCACGTTGGCTGGCTGTTTGAGGGACACATTTGATATCTGGCCAAGTTTAAAGGTCTGCTGGAGGTAAAACAATGCCCACCCTTTTACAAGGGGATCATTGTTGCTCAACAATAAAGCTCTCTGGCTTATTTGAATGTCAACAATCCAGAAAAGTTGATGTTTGGAGCCATCAAATAAAATGTTTTTGTGAAACAGTTTATTATTTCAGTGGTAATTATTTGAATCATTCATGGTAAAGGATGTTTGCTAATGAGAGCTTGGCTGCTGCAAATTCCAGGGAGACTGAATGCTCTTTGTGCTGACAAAAAGGCCCAAATCACTGGAGAGCGACTGACTGGACAAATCATTCATCTATGCAAATGCCAGCTGAAATGGTCAGATGCATTTATTACCCTGCTCATTATAGTAAACAAGGCAGAAATCGTGACTGGCAGTTATCAACTTGCCCTGAAGTGTGATTTGTTCTCCTACCACTATTTAAATGAGAGGAAGAAAGGCATGCCACCAGGGACTTTGTCGGTTTATAAAAGAGTAAATGTCACATAGCCCAGTGCTTAAAGACTTTTGATTGACAAATGTTTTATTTGACATATCAAACAATAATGGTTTTCATATCAAATAGTCCATATTTGTTAGCAGAAATTTAACCCCTAGAAGAGTGAGAACTGATTTTTCAGAATGCTCTGAATCCAGATGAAAAGTTAGAAGTAAAAAGAAACTCTCTAACTGGGTGGACTGGAAAGAGAGCAGTGCGGAAAGATGTTTTTCATGAAGGCTTCAAATGAATTCCTGTCCCAGTTGCTCCAAGAAAGCATCTCACATTGGCAGGGCTAATAGCATGTAACAGAAGGAAATAAAAGAGTGATTTATTGTTTTTTTCTTAAAGGAAATATAAGAGCCATTTGGGACTTCTAAACAGGACGTGCCTTATCCTCAAACTGTGTTTCTAGAACACTTACGCTTGCAATAGGACAAGATACAGCCTGATTTGTTTGAGGAATGTATGGGTCTGACAACCAGAAATTTTACTGGAAAAAATACAAACCAAAAAGAAGCTGAAGAACATAGATCAGAATTCTTATTTGTATTATAAATGTGTGATTGCTGCTACCTTTTATTTTAACAAGCACAGGCTTGCACAGGTGAGCTGTCATTATTGAATATGAACCAACTTTTATACAGATGGTTTTAAGACCCAGTAAAAATATTTACAAAATCATAAGTCCCCTGGTAATAAACATGAAAGAAATGACACATGACGCCTCATACCATTTGCTGATGATGTCTTTTCATGTTTGTTAGCCAGTGCAAGGGCCAGATGGAAAAGCATGTATGCTCTATCCAAATGTGGATGTACACTGTTTGAGAATGGCCTCTCTCACATTTACAGAAGTGGGAGAACAAATTCTGAGCCAGATCCCTGAAACACTTTCCAACCAGAAGAGTAAACTGAAACTGAAGAAAAATCAGAGATCATTAGGTATTGTAAGAGGAGAATAAAGCCCTTTGATTGTGATTCTCAGGGAAAGTGGGGACTGGGACACACACATGATCCTACCTGCCTGTATCTTCAAACCAATGCATATTGTTGAACTGAGATTCTGCAACCCAGGTAGCCTGAAAGAGACATGCTAGGGGGAAAAGAAGCAAGAAAAAAGGTATCAGAAAGATGCTTTGGGTTATCTGGGAAATATAATGTGATTTTAATAATGGTATGAATATGAAAAATACTACCTATTAGCCAGAATGATAGAGGGAGGAATTAAAAACAAACAGTGTCTATATAATGCTTTACGGCTCTAGTGAATCAAGCATTAACTGATTCATTCTCTCATTAGCTCTGTGAAGTAACATCATTAATCCTCCTTTGTGAAGGGAGAGCATCTGCATACACAGATAAGTGATAGATATTTAAGGTCACTCAGCTGGCTGCAGCCAACCTGGGTGTTACTACCTAGGGCATTTGATTTCCACTTGTGTGCATAGCTATTACTGTAAGCAGGAGTTTGTACAGGGACATTTCCTACGTGCTGAAAATGGGTCACCACAGCATTAACTTGCACTGCACACCTCCACTATCAACATTTAAAGGTTCCTGCTTTTTAACATCATAAAAAACCAGCACTTGTCATCGTGGTTATCACTACTGTCATTAGAAACACAGGATTTTCATTCTAAACTGAAATACTGACTCTCGTTCCCGGTATCCAGTGTGTGCGGAATTAGGTTGGCCTGGTGCTTGAGAGTAATACCCTTGGCCAGTCAGGCTGTGCTCCTTGCATATGGAAGGAAAAATCATCCATAGATATCCTGAAACCACAAGGACATCTGTTGAAATATACCTTGCAGACAGAGGACTACAAAGATTCTTGCTGATCACAATCCAACAGTAGTATTTGATTTCGAGACATCATGCAAAGATGACGGCCAGAAGATAATTATTGCAAATATAGGGAAGAAAATATTCCCATTTTTTTCTAACATAGCTTCTATTATTAAGGCTAAGTGCTCTCTCTCGCTCCGATCATAATACATTCTGGACACATATATTGAAAAATTAAAAGAAATTTGTTACCAGCATCTGCTTTGTAGGCATTTTGACATTACTCTCCTGTCTTGGGATACATCCAGCTCTTATTCATGGGAGTCCCTGCTCCTCCTCCCTCCTACGCCTTCATGTTCCCCTTTGATCATCTCCATTTTCCTGATTTCTGACTCAGTCTCTCAGAAGCTGGTGTGTTTAAATGCTCCCATCGGCCCCCCATTCCAGCTGCCATCCATCTCCTTCAGAGCTGCCACGTCATTCCAGGGTTTTTGCTCCTGCACATCTTGAGGGTGCTGTCATGAGGTGCTGATTTAACACAGTGCAAGAGGCAGACAAATGGTTAGCTGCAAACACAGGACAGGCCAGAGGAGCTTTGTAAAAGCTATAAATAGTCTTCTTGGGTTTGAGGATTTTGCAACTGAAGAAGGCAAGGTGCTAATGAAGCAGGGAGGAGCACCTGCTCTTTGATGACATTGCTGGCCTCCACCTTCTCCACTGGAGAAAAAGTTAAAGGAGTTGATTAATATAGTTCAGGAAGGTTTCAGGATTAATTTTCAGGAATGTGGAGTAATCAACATTTTCTCAAGCAGTTAGTAGGTTCAGTCAATAACAATGCCACCTTCAGGACTAACTATGTGCCCAGAATAATTGATCATCAAGAAGCCAGGGACAGGACAACAGTCAGTCTAAAGGGTTATAATAATAGAAGAGGGAAAAATTTCATAAACAATGCTAAATATGTCTCATTAATGAGTACTGGAAGCTAACAGCAGGCAGCAAAAAGACCCCCTGTTTAATTTTGCTGGTTATTCCAGGTAACTTCTTGTCCCCCGTGTGGAGGTGAGTGGGCTGCTTGAATATAGGCAGTTTTCTGTGCATCCCAAACCTGTGCAGGGGCTGCAGATGTCATTGCAGCTTCAGGCTTGGACTGATGATCCCTAGCTATGTCCTCCAAACAGTAAGGAAAGCTTTTGATGCAGGAACACAGAAATCACCAGATTAAAAAAAACCCCAAACCAACAGATTCAAACCAAACACTACTCTTCTGGTGAAACTGCTCTATTTAAAAACTAAGAATAAAATCACTCTGCCCTGAGAAACATATTCCAGTGTTCTTAGCAACTGCAAACTGTTACCTTGTTTTTGGATAAACTAATTAATTGCATTACCAGTAACTCACTGACAAATCTCATGATATGCTGGAGGAAAAACCCCCAGGAAGAACTGACCTACCTAAGATCTCCCTTATGCTACTTTATAATGGGTTAATTCCAGTCACTCCTAAGTATACAAATCAGTACAGAAGCAGGCAAACTCTTTTATATATACTTGTAGCCAAAAACTATAAACCAGTCATAATTAGGTGAAGTCATTGGCACATGTGCCTACTAGCCTGAAAATGAAGGGACAATGAAAAAAACAAAACAAACTGTGAAGATATTTCTACGTTAAAAAAAATTGTTTTTTACACAGTCTAAGCTCTGCCCAATACAAAGACATTAATATCAGTCTTTTAATTATTCAGAATTCTTTCAAAAATTGCATCCAAATTAACATAACCATCAATTTCCATGAGAGCATGAATTCATGCTAATTGTACATTAATTCCCAGGATGAATAATTGAGGTATCAGATGCAACAGCTCAAAAAACTAAATCTTGTTTAGTGCTTAAGTAACAAGTTACGTGCCTTATGTTGCTCAAGGAAACTGTACCTAGGTCTTTATTCACATACCAGGAATTGACCCACAGCTGACAAAATCAGAGACCATGCAGGTTTAACAGTGTGTGACTCTGTTGTGTTTGACTCAGCTTGAACATACCTGTGTCTTTAAATTTTCTCAGTGCTGGTAACTTTATAGCTAGGAACCATCACCTGCCATTATGCCCTAAGACCTCTCCAAAGCAATAATGACGTGTGGATGTAGAAAAGGAATTATTTTAAAATGATGCCTAGTTTTTCTTGTTTGGGATCAGCTACAATTTACTCCCACTTTCCAGTATTTTTCTCTGGCAATGCTGAACAGAGAACTTACATGTAGATGTTCTGCCCATTATGATTCCTCTGTGTACTAATATGACACCATGTTGCTTGATATTGCCTCCCATTAACCTTCTCTTTACAAATATTACCCAGATCATGGACCTACTTTATCAATCAGGGAAACCAGCCAAATGCTTGCAAGAAAACATGACAATTTCAAAAGCTTAAATGTTGCAAAATAGAAGGAGATAGCTAAATAAACTAAGACCCGATTTACTTGTAACTAACACCTTGCTTGTTTCTGACTAGCTGTAAGACAGAAATAGAGCATCCAGCTCACTATGGTAGAAAATTCCAGTATAATTATTAGCCAAGAACGAAAAAACCCCAGACCCATGGCTTTAAAATTCTGGTCATTTGAATGCCAACATGGTACCCATGCATACTTCAGAAGTGACTTAGTCCAGTTGTTTCTATTGCTGTAGCAACTCCATTTTAAAGCAGAGAATGCTTGGGTCAGACATCTGACTGTGCTATTTTGTATTTGTACCATGTCCACACTTAAGGGACTTTCACAAACTAAGGAGATCAAAAGGGTTTCCTGAGTGTGTGTGTCTACACATACGGAGTTTACAAGCACACATACACCACGTACCTTTTAGCTGTTGGTATAGCAGGGAAAAGAAGGTGGATAAAAGCTCCTAGTTAGAAGCTGAAGCTCATTAAGTCTTTCCTGAAACTGGCTGCTAAAAGCTCATATATTTAGGGAAGTGTCAGTTTCTTTACTTACACATTATCTGCTCGAAACAAAAAGGACAAAGATCAAAACTAGAGACATCTTGCCAGCTTTACACACCTGCCCAAGGAAGATGAGCCCCCCCTTCTCAATCCATTTTCCTAGTTTGCTCTACAGTCTGGAAAAATGCTTGAATGACAAGCTCAGATGGACAACCAGAAACCATTTATCCTCAGCTCTGAGAGGACTGAATTTCTGCTGGCAAATTGACCTTATCTCTTTGAGAAGATAGCTTCCTTTTTTGTGCCCTTGCTTGCTGAAGAGGACTCATTAGGTTAACCAAGAGGTCATTAGGTCATTAACTGCCCAACTTGTGGTAGATTTCCCATGACTTTTTAAAGCTTGCATATGTTTGGAGCTTCCAGACTTTTCTTCACTAAAATTAAGGAATAATTTTGTTTTAGAAGGCAACAAAAGAAGACACTGAATTTTATTGTATATTCTGAACTGTTCCATCAAAAAATAAGCTTTTCAAACTGCTTTGTAAATTTCCTCTCCTCTTTTTTTTTAAATTAAACACAGCAAGAACTATAACCTCCTTAACTTTTTTATAGATATTTTCTTACATTGTCTTTTAATCCATCAATTTTACTTTTCATACTTGTGTTATACCTCTAGCAGTGGAGAAAGGTATAAAATAAGCATATGGTTTTACTGCTGGCATATTTACACGGCTGAAAACAGCTTTTCTGCATCTTTGTATGCACACGCTATTTCTGAAAGAAAACTTTTGCCCATCTGATCTATCATATCAGAAGCCTAACACATCAGTTGCAAAGCACCATCACCAGCTTCTCCACTCAGTGCCACTGATAATGCTAACATTGATCCAATTGGAACAACAGTATAAACTTCACAGTCCTTTTCAATGCTTTCCAGGTTTCTAAGCCCTGCATGGAATCATCTTACTGTTTAGCATCTGTAACTTCAGCTCTGCTGAGTTCTGATTTGACTGATCATGCCATTGTGAAATGTGGCAGCAGTGGATGAGCCACAGCCCGTTTTGAAGCCATGGAACACAGCTGACCTATAAAAATATCTCTGCCATATGAAGGTATTGTAGAGAGTTTAAAATAGTTATGTGATGCTTGATGAGAGGATGGCACTGTCTTTTTGTGAGGTTAAATGACATACCTCTATTGAGATCAATATGGCTCAGATGTGCAAACACTGAAGTCCTGCACTGCAGCTGTATCTATTCCCCTGGTTTTTCTAAAAAAATGCACAGTGTGGACATTACACACTCAAAACTACCCATCGTCTGCTCCTTGCGTCCAGACATTTCATACAGCCATTATACATTAAAATATGAAATCACTGATAAATTTCTAAAGAAAAAGTAATGGCATGATAAATGACACTTGAGCTGATTAACAATTACTACCAATCAATATCATAAGTCTGATAAAACACTAATTGTCCTTCTAATTGTTAGAACTTTCTTTTCATCATGAAATTACAATGAGACCTTGTTTAAACGTATGTTACAGCTCTCTTCCTATAAAGAAGGAATCAATTGTCCCTGTTCCTTGAGTGTACCTGCCTGTGATACCTCTCTGCATTCCTAGCAGGCTGCAAGGAAAGCCTGGACTAGAAACAGCCAAGCAGTGCACCAGAAGCACTTAGTTTTAGAAATCTGACATTCAGAAGGTAAAAGCAGCAGGTCTGGTTTGAAGAAAGTAGGTGTTTTGCCAGAATTGCCTCTGGGAAAATTTTTATGGCAGAGACACCTAGAGCATTTACTTGTCTGCTGGAAGAGAAAAATGCTGGTAGCCCAAGGGCTGAGGGAATTTCCCACTTATTCTTCCAATTGTTATTCAGGTTTCAATGTTACTGTATATCTTCCTAAAATGTTATATAGGTTTTACAGTCCTGGTCTTAAATTCCAATTGAATGCAGTAACAAGCTGTGCAGTGTCAACACAAAAGCTTAATAAGATTGTATCTATCTCTGTCTCTTTAGATCCCTATATGAAGCCTATTGCTGGTTAAAATTAGCACATTATCCTCACTGCATCCTACTGCTGCTGACAAAGGATTCTGGTCTAAAACTTGTCTGAAGATTCTTGCACAACAACCTCCTTGTATACAGTAGATTTTGCTATCTCAGATTCCCTAATCCTCATTAAAAATCTCACAAAGACTTCAGTCAGCACATCCTTTCCAGGCTTTAGGATTACTGCTCATATTTCTGCAGAAAGACAAAAAGGAAAGAAGAAAGATGCTTAACCATGATATGTCCAGGAACACCATCTTTTGATAAATCAGGATTTTCTCACTCTTTACACTTTTTTATTAAAGCCTAATTACATATCACGTGGAGTGTTTACACAGTATGGGCAGTGCTTAGCCATTCAAATGCTGAATCTATTACTCTCATATAATTTCTAAATTATATATATATAAAATCTTGTATACTAGGGATTTTACAGAAGGCAAAGCAAGACATCACCCTTGCTCAATGAGTCTATAGACTAAATTCTATCTGATCTACCAAGAACTAGTAACAACCAGCAGAGATACAGATAAAACACAGCAGCTGTTTAATAGCATATAAAATTTAAGCACATACTTGTACTGTGGCACATTCTTCTCTTTTATCTTTTGATAAAAATAAACGAAAATAAAGATAAAATGCAGTAAATATGATAAACTAAACAATACAGCATTTTCATAAAGCATAGCACAGATAGGGAGAATGCTACACAAAATATTGTTACATGGGAAAAAAACCCACAGGGAATAAAAATTTTCCTTTTGAAAAAAGAGTCCAAGCTAACATAAAAGCCAAAGAATTGTTAGGCCTGGCTCATGGAAACACCTACAGACTTACCCAGTCTCATTGACTTAGCACACTTTCTCTTCCATTTCAAAGAATATATGTAATTTCACATATCAAAAAGCAGTAATGCCGGTCCAAAAGGCAGTGAGATGTTTTCTATGCTGGGTTAATATCCTGGGATGCAGAGGAAGCCAGAAAGAACAACTCACACCAGTGGCAATGGTGTTATGCATACGCACTCAGTGCTGTTTCGCAGTTAGCACTTGGCTAAGTTTGTTGTATTAAAAATAACTCACTGATTAAAATTATTTCATTATTTTTAGGGTGCACTTTAACACTTTAACATACAAAGCTTTGTGAAGTGATAACAAAATTCAGATCAGTTTCCTGCTGGGAGCAGGACCTGGTGACTTAAAAGTCAGCTAGTTTCCTGCACGAATTGTTTACTTACAAAACATTTTCTCAAACGATACCTTAGAAATAGCAACACAGGCCTCCTTTGTTTGCAAACTTAACTAAAGTGTTACCCTGTTTTCAGTAGGAGCTGTCTCCTAATGCTTTACACAGGGCTCAGGTAAGCCTCACTGTTTCATCAGAAGCTTCTTGGTTCTCACTATAAATCCCTTTGCTACATATGCTTTTTCAACAACTGCTTTGCCTGGAAAAGTGGATCTGGACATCTTTTGTGAGCAGAGAATATAAATGAGCCTTGGACCTCCAACAGCCAATAGCTGATGTGTGGGATCTTTACTTCCTCCTGTGGAAAGTTTCCCTCTGGACATGTTAATCGGTCATCACAATGGTGCCTTGGGATGAGTTAAAGTACCTGACAGGGGACCCAAGACCTAGTCACCTGTCTTGGGAGTCAAAAGTAATTGAAATATCACCCACCATACCACTCCCTTATGTGCCTCTGGTACAGACACAGACATAACCTACTCTCATTTATCCATGCCACTTACATCGCCTTTCCATGCTCTACACCTATTTTTGAAATAACAATATTCCTACAGACTTCAGTAAGATTTCCCCTCATGAGCAAGACATACTGCTGCTCATAATAATGAGCAACACCTGAAGGAGAAGCAGGATGCTGTTAAGACATGAATGTGGTGATTACAAAGCTTGATTAACACAGAGAAGCCAAGTTTCGCTTTTATTTTACAAATAGGTTTCCTGTACTGCTCTACCAGTGTATTTCCTTTCAACACAGTGGACTATTTCTGGGACATATTCTATGCCTAGTTTTACTGATGTGGATATAGAAATATGTATAAAGTGTTCATGTGCCATAGCTCACTGGAAATTATCTGTCAGCTCCAGATGTGGATAACTGTTGAATAAAAACAGATCATCAATTGATTTTTGCAAAGGCTGTGGTATGACAATTTGACAGTAATTTGGAGCACATCTTGAATGCACATAGCGTGACTTTGAGACAGCAGCCTAGACAAAAAGGACACTGTCACCCAATGTCCTCTGTCCCCTTCAATAAATACTAGGCTCTCTGCAGTTTTAAAATACTACATGCCATTGGGCAGCCTCTGTGAATAACGATGGAGTTGGTTTTGTAATTTCTCTTGCTTGTTAGGGATGTGTTTACACACAGCACATCCTATTTGCTGTCTGAAAGCTTGAGGATGGTCTATGCTAAGTGAAGAGAGATGTACCTCCAAACTGTGACACCTTCCCTGCCCCTTAGGCACCTACCATAGGAGTGAATGGGATTTGCGGGATCACCTGGAGGTATCCACGTCTCCCCATGATTTACAAAATAACCCCAGCAGACCAGACCAAACACAGAACTTTGACAATGCTAATTTTAAGAGCAATCTGTTTCAGCCTCTGTGAGCTGGCAGAGGAGTGGACTGGGAGAAAAACTTTTCATATCCATCTATCTTTTGCACTGATACAGAATTCAACCTACATACAGTATTAAAAAAAATAGGACAGGAATGATTTGGCCAAACACAGACCTACATACAGATGTCTCTTGCTTGCTTTCTCATCATAGCAGACAACAGATAGAAATATAAACTTTTAGGTTCCTGTTCTTAGTGACAGATTGAATGTTAATACAGAAGTCTAAAATGGGTTAGATAAATTGTGCCTTCCAAGAATTCCCTCTCTCTTCATTTAATTCGAAAAGGGAGGATAGCATGAGAGGTACAAAATCTAAAATGAAAACAATAACATAAACAAAATAAACTACAAAAATTCATCTTCATGCCTAACCTATTTTCTGACTCACCAAACTTATTCATAGTCGTGTTTCCAATTTAGTTTTGTATTGAAAATTCAAACTTTGAGTTGGACACTTCCTGGGAAGGTGGTTATTGAAAGTACCTTTATAAATACTCTTGTAGCTTGCATCCAATTGTAGGATTGAGGTGAGGATAAACGATGTCAAAAGGCACTTTACACTGCTGTCACTGAAACCTGAAGAGTCTATCTTCCTCTTCCATAGAAGCAGTGCCTTAAAATCTGGGGCTTAAACTGTTATTTAAAAATAGTACAGTGGCGTGTGAGGCACACAAAACATGTGTGTATATATGTGCACTTCTGCATGTGTGCACACAGGTGCATGCAGGTGTACGAATCACCCACAAGCTGGTCATCCTGGCATGTCTCTTGTGGAAAGCAGAGTTGTGTGGTGGCTTGTCTGCCACTGCAGTTAGCAACAGAGATGTACTCTATACTAAACTTATAGATTTCTATATCTGCAATTTATTATAAATGCATAGAATTTATATTAAAGCATTATACAAAAAGTACCTTAGCAAGCATTTGCACATTTTCTGGGTTTTTAGAATTGTATTTGACCACCTAGTACAAGTCAGCAACTCTATTTTCTACTGTTGAACGATCCCAGGTACCATCTAACACAGAGCATTGCTGGAGACC
This sequence comes from Oreocharis arfaki, assembly GCA_013398015.1. NCBI lineage: Eukaryota > Metazoa > Chordata > Aves > Passeriformes > Paramythiidae > Oreocharis > Oreocharis arfaki. Next base: position 79,724 of record VZRR01005017.1, on the reverse strand, counting down.
TGAGGAGACCAGATGTAATAACAGAAATTTTGGCAATCATTGCAGAAGCTCTGACTGGAAGGGGTGTTTGGGAGAGAAAGCACAAGTGATTGGACACATGTACCAAATTAAATTATATGGACACAAACCATGACACTTCTTTTGCAATATGCCAGGCAAGAACCCAAGAGGCACCACAGTGTGCTGGAGCAAGCATTAAAATAAATTAAAAACAGGGCTGCCCTTATGACATGCTGGAAACTCAAACATGACTTTGAAAGCATAACCCAATTGGGCTGAGGCTGGGGTGAGACTTACATGCTGCCTGGTAAAAAGCCTTGGGAGAAACCAAACTAGGGCTCGTCACGGTCAGGTGGGCTCATGGCACCCATCTCACGACAGCCTTCGTGTCTGCACAGGTAGCATGGCACAAAGCAGAGCAGGCCTGAGTCACAAACCACAACACAGCAATAATTCAACACCTTGAAGGGCAGGGATGCCATCCAGAGAGACCCTGACACACTTGAGAGGTGCCATGAAGATCAATGAAGCCAAGTGCAAGGATTCTGCACCTGGATTGTGGCAATCCCAGACACACCTACATGGTGGGTGGAGAAGTGACTGAGAGCCACACTGTGGAGAAAGACTTGGGTGTGATGGCTGATGAGAAACTCGACAGGAACCGGCAGCGTGCGCTCACAGAAAACCAGCGCAGTCCTGGGCTGCATCAAAAACAGTGTGGCCAGCAGAGCGAGGGAGGTGATTTTCCCCTTCTGTTCTGCTCTGGTGAGATCCCACCTGGAGTACCGTGTACAGTTCTGATATCCCCAGCATAAGGAGGACATGAAAGTATTGGTGCAAGCCCAGGCTTGAGCACGTCCCCTACAAATGCTGAGCAAGTTGGGGCTGTTCAGCCTGGAAAAGAGAAGGTTGCGTGGAGACCTCATGACAACCTTCCAGCATCTGAATGGGGCCGACAGAGAAGCCGGAGAGGGCCTCTGCACGAGGAACTGTAGTGATAGGACAAGGAGTAATGGGTACAAACTGAAAGAGGTGAAATTTAAGTTAGACATGAGGAAGAAATTCTTAACTGTGAAGCTGGTGAGGCATAGGCACAGATCACCCAGAAAAATCGTGGATGCCCCATCCCAGGCATAGTTCAAGGCCAGGCTGAATGGAGCTTTGAGCAACTTGGTCCAGTGGGAGGTGTCCCTACCCAGGGCAGC